>WBMW01003096.1:455129-510273 GCA_013396635.1 Penelope pileata
TCCCAATACAATACTGTGCTACGGATGCCCTGCACGAAGGACATACATCAGATTTTGTGCAACCAAAATTTTAAATTTGACACAAATTATTACATTCATGTCACATTAAACTGTATTTTATGACTTCCTTGCATTGCAATGCATGGTCTCCTTGCAGATATTCTATCAGCACAAACCAGTCAAAATTCTGTCCTTAGAATTAACTAAGTGCAGAGAGGAAGACTAACCATGCTCCAGAAGTCCCCTAAGAGAACACGGTGATCCTTCTTCATGCTCATTTGCCAACTTGTGAGGTGAAATTCTCATATGTCGTTGTCCAGTACAAACAGAATACTCAAAAGGCCACTATCTTTCCTCAAACCAGACGGAGGCTTAACTATCACAACAGTAGTTCTAAGGCACAAGTAAATTAAAATACAAAAAGAAGCTGTACCTAAATGTAAAAATCTCAGCAACTGCTTTCATCACAATGGATACCTGGCACGCTTTGTGACACGCTTAACAACTGACAAAAAGATTTTTTATCAGTGCAGGCATTCAGATTCCAGGACAAGAAAAAACAAAAAATTTTTTTCAACTGATAAAGGTTGCACAATTAATGTTGTGTACTGTTTTGAGCTACTTTAATTGAAAATGAGTAACACCATTTTAAGAACTTACTACAAAATTAGTACAGATTCTTACTTCATCTTAACAAAATAAAACAGCACACCCACTTTAAACATTTTAAAATGAGTATCTAGGTGCCAAGTACTGTATTTTGAAATTTGTGCCATTATCAGAAAAAAAAAGAACAAAAGCAAAGACTTTGTTCTAGACTTTTTGTTCTTGTGAAAAGAGTTCTAGGAATGAAAACTGTATCTTAATAAAATATAACATCCAGTATGCCTAGAATGTAATTTTCAAATGTTTATAATGCTGATTTTTTTCATAGAATTCCTCAATTCCCAAGCCTACACACATTCTCCCACTATTCTATGCAGTGGCAATTTCAGACATTATTTGTGATATTTCAATAGGTGTGTTTCTGGCTATTTCTAGATTTTAGCTTCACGTGAAAAGAAATTCTTGAAAATATATTTTTATTCCCACAGAATGAAAATGCAGAAAGGAATGTCTTCCAAATTAGAACAGCACCTTTTGGCAAAGATCAAAGTATTTCTGAAATACGACGAGTGAAGAAATTATAATCAAAACTACTTTGCAATCTTAGGAAAAGCCTTTATGTCTGCAGAAACAATAACTAATAATTGTTTTATTTTTTAAAATAATTTTTAGGCTGTTACAATTATTTTCATTGATGCTGTGTTAAAATACAGAGAGGGATAATTTACTTGTAATTATTACGCATATGATCTATTTTTCAATGAAGAAACAGAAAACTATCCTTTAAAAATTCTATTAACCTTCCACTTCTACAACCCTTTCATTTTCACTGAGAATGTTATTACTGTCATGGCACCCAACCTCTAACTATGTATATTTCTCAGAATGGAGAGTATATGACTTCCCCATGAGCCAATAAAATCAGTGGGATGGTTATTTGGGTAATACTGCCAGCACTTCCCACAGGACAGCATGCAAGTTGATATGCTGTCTACCCAGGAGCATGGACTAAGATTCAGAAGCCTATCTTGTAACGTGGCAGTCCCACATACCAGTGCAGCACACTGTTGGAAGCCACTGAGTCAACTAATTAAAGACAATTTTATAGCCAGACTATTTATTATCCTTACCTCGCACACACATGGAATAGCCTACGGGGAGCAATGGCTCTCTAGGTATTAAAAAAAATCCTCTCTTGTCATATATCTTCAAACGTAATTCTTATGTTTACATGGATATGCTGTAACAAAGCTCTTCAGTAACATTAATATTGATTAACAGTATTTTTTGATAGTAAGAGATGGAAACTGCTCTGAAGGTATTAGTGCAGAAAGACTGAAAACAATGACTAGAAGAGATGACCTAAATAGATGAATAGTAAATGACAAAAGACACCCAGTTGATTTTATCTAATATCATGATGATAAACAGCCCCTTGGATCTAGCTTTGTTTTTCCCTTATTTCTTAATTCAGCTTTCAGCAGTATATTATCATATTGCTGTAACAATCTCTCCTGAAATATGCCATTTTGTACATTATTTCATTAGTAATACTCTCAATACCTGATGAAATAACATATCATGACTAGCTGTTAGAATCAGTCATGGATTTTCTGATATATCATTTCCCAGATGGAAAATGCTTTTCTATTAAAAAAAAAAAAAAAAAAAAAGTATTCATAGGAACATGCTGACTTGTTTTAAAATGAAAAAGATTTAAGTTAAGGTCAAAACATTCTGATCAAACAATTGCAGACTAAATATTTTTTAAAGAATAACTGATTAAAAACTTAATATCTACAAAATTTAAAGTAAAAAAGAAGGCATATTCCCCTACTTTCAAGCTTTCTGCATTGTGATAGGGCAAAAATATTGTCATTCCATTAAAGGAATTTCAAAGTGCACCTTTATATATCTGAGAAATTCTCTTTCAGGTTTAGATGAAACGTTTTTGAAGTTATTGCAATGTTAAGGTACAATGCAAAAGAAATATCAATTTACCATCATCTTTTCCAGCATCATTCAACAGTCAAACAAATTCTTAGAAAATCTAGAAAAATTATTGTGTGATAAGGGTTTTTTTTTAACAGAACACTAATGTTCATTAATAGAATTAGGAAATTCTGATACTTCTAATTTCAAAGCAAGAAGAAAGTCAAAGAATCAGTATTTCTGTCAATGCTTTGGATAACAAAACTGAATGCATTTATCAAACGTGTAAGTCTGTATGCACAGATGTCTGAATTAAAAGATTTATACACCTGCACTTCAGAAACATATGATCATGTAGCCAATAGCAAATACTAATGAGGACGAATTTTCACATTTCAAGACAGTTTGGGTCATTCAAAATGTCTCGCTCAATCTTGAAGCACTACAGTAATAATTTTTACAGTTACTGTAATTGCAAGTACAATAATCACATTAGCAGCAGAAAATAAGAGCAAGCAGGCTTGTTTTCAGGTTAAGAAAACAAGGCACAGTATAATCATTCTGAACGTGATCCAACATTCATAACAAATAGTTATGTCAAAGAACTCTTATCTGTGTGTTTAATACCACACATATCAGCACTGAACCAAATGGCAATATGATAGTTTGGGGACTGTACTGTCTCTGTAGAACATAAGGTAATGAGATGCTATGAGAGTAGTTACAAATAGCACAGTGATAAAATATGCCTGTAAGGTATAACTTTATCATTATACATGTAAATTTCTCCATATTTAGTAGCATGCACATTGGTTAAACAAAAATCACACCTTGTGTTTAGCTGTGACATTTGTTACATTTATGTGTCACAGCACTTTCTCCTGAGATAAGACAGAGTCTAGGAGGTCTGCAGAAGGGGTGACTCATCTTTCTAGCCAAAACATACATGAGATGTATTCCTGCAAGAACAGATTCTTCAGTTTTTCATGCTCTTTAGTCCTGGTCATGAAAAGTGACCAGTCAGGAATGTCCTCACAACATTTTCTTCTCTGTCAAGACCTGTGATAGGGCCACTAGTTTCTTATGCAGATTCTCCCTTATGAGGACTATTCTTCAACTCCATTTCCTTCACAGTGCTGACAAGAAGAGTCTCTAAATTTCTCATCAAATTTCTCACCTAGTTTCTGGCCAGTTTCTCTCTTGGTAAGAGATCGTTTTTATTATATGGATTTAATAGTCCAATACAGTCTCCAGAAGAGAGAGGCTTCTTGCTCAAAGATGTTGCTGTCTATCCCCTTCCTGTCAAGCTATTCAAATTCTTTTTCTTGGCAAGAAGTTTTTCTTTCCTCTTTTCTCTCTCCCGGTTTTTACTCATCCTCACAAAATCTACAAGTCACCACAACAGGGACATTTAGTTGAACTTTTGCATAGATCTCAGACTGAGTTTTTCAGTCTCACTAGTCTTTCCATTCCTTACAGTATCATTCGCTTCTCTATTAGGTGTAAGGGCTCATACCTCCCTATCTTAAAAACAAGATAATGAGAATGATTGGTAATTCTAATCTTGAAGCTGTATGGTCAGCTGTGTAAATCTAACTTTTTGTATTGACACATACATTTTCATTTCTCCCTAAGTAACTACTAAGGTACTTACTAAAGTACTACTAAAGTAACTCCCTAAGGAACTACTAAACCACTTTCAATTTTCAAAGTCAAGAGTTTGATTTCCTGCTAATATATTCTCCTGAATCAACCAATGTATAGATTTTGAGGGGAAGAAAACTATATTTGCAACAGAATAATAAACCTCAACCTCTGCTATGCAGTGTTGAGAAAAAAAATCAGAGTAAGTTTTCCACCACTAGTATGAAAAAAGAACTTAGATTTGATATCACTGTAGAACCACTTTCCATTATCTTGCACCATTGAGAACAACTCAATGAAAGAGTCGAGAATGTTCATATGGTTACATCATTTTCTAAAATATATTCTCTGTTCCCCAGAGGTTTTTGAAATTTCAGCATTGCACAGTAGCCCTGCTAATATCCTGGAGACAGGAAGTAAAAGTGAATAATAAAGAGAATGTAATTGAGTAGCTTAACTATCACACAAATCAGAGGAAAAGAAAACTGGTTAGCGAAAGCATAAAAGAATCCTAAACATTAATGAAAAATTGAGTGTGTTAAAGCAAATAAACCCTTTTATAATTTTCTCAAAATCATTTTTTTTTATTCATGGAAATATAAAAGTCTACTACAGAAAAGTAGCAATTTATTTCACTTGAAATACTTGCGCATTGACAAGATACAAACAATTTCAAACTTTTGAGATGTCTAGTACCTTTTTTACACCTAAAAAAAGCCAGAGCTAACTAAATAGTTGCATCATTTCTCACATAAAGAAACCTAGATCTGATAATACTCACTTCTGAATCTTTCAGATCTTTCTTTCTAGCCTGTAGTAACTCTCCATATGCTTTTTCTTCCTGCTTTAAGCGTTTTTCATATTCTGCTAGCTCATCTTGGAGATGATTAAACAACGTCTGGACATTTTGTTCCTTAAACGTCACACCACTTAAATTTTTCCTTTGAAAGAAAAAAATAAATTCAACGAAGTAATTGAGAGTTTATGCTATACTGTTTTTTAGTTTTTGCATATAGGTTTAATTTTTAATTTTATAGTGGACAGTCTTATTGCAAATAATGACATTCTTTTAAAAATACAGAGCTATATGATTGAGCTTACCATGAATATTTAGGCCACTTAAAGACACTACCTACGAACCCATATTCAGTGAGTCTATTGACACACATAACTCTCTCAATTTTCAAAAATAACTTGCATTTTTAAGACAACCTTCTGGAGAATGGACTGGTTCACTCCTACATGTGAAATATCTGCTGGAATAATGATACTCTGAGACACAGAATGACCTCATGACCTGTGACATAACAGTTCATTATTTATTGGGACTGGAAAAGGGAGCTTCATACCATTTGTGTATTTCTTTTATTGTCTCTGTCCTTACGTAGCATGGTTTCTTTAATCTTTCTGCAGAACAAAACTTTTGCAGAAAATTAAAGCATCTAAGGCATAGGTGTCCAACATTTTGTCTTGCCTGTGCTGCATTGAGTGAAGAGGAATTGTCTTGGGCTGCGTATAAGATATATAATATAGTTAATGTATATAAGTAAGAGAACTTGTTTTATTGTTTTTAATGTTTTTTATTAAAACGTTAAAAAAATGGGGGCAACAAACATAAAACTAGTGGGATATTTGATCTTGTTTTTATGAAACTAATGCATTGATGTCTTTTTCAATGGAAGTGGTTGCAATTCTTAGTGAGTTCTCAAGGTGCTCTGAGACTTTTGATGAAATTTTACTCTTACTGCACTTCATCCTTGAAAATAGGTGTTCACAAATATACATATTGCCAAAAAGTGATTACATAATTAAGGCATGATTGTGAAGAGAGGGATATTTTTCTCTGGTAAGAGAGGTCTTATCAAAGTCTAGTAAAGAGACATGATCAAATTTTACTTTGAGCTGAATATCTGACTGCAGCTCTATACATTTCATTTGAAAATTCACAGGTAATGTATTTACATTGACTGAAAATGGAGTCACAAATATACCCCAAAATTGATTTTTTCAGAAATGTTGAAACCTATTCTCAAATTCCTTTATCAAAACAGAATGCAAAACTACATATTTTTTGCTGTTCACAAGACTGTGTTTACCCAACGTATCGAAATACATTTTTGTACTTCCTATACCACAGCTGTTAAAAAACTAACACGTGGTCTTAACACGTGGTCTGCAGAGATTGCAACTGTTGCAGTCATTTTTTCTGTGCCAAGGTGCAGATACCACAGATGTTGGGGTCACTTTTACCCTTCCAAGAATCACATTTAAAAATTCCCATGCTGCACACCATGTCTCATTTGTTACTAGAAGATGACACTCTATTAGTCTGCGTTCAGAAGTCTTATCAATTGGTTACTTTTTGGCAATTTTATATTTGTCCAAGTTTAATAATTAAATACAAAAACCTATATGCCTGATTAATATCAAAAACCCTGTGTCTTCGCAGGCACACACGTATATCAGTAGGTTGAAATATTATTATCAGCAATCACTGTGTTCTACTTGCCCAGTGGCACATGCACATGTATCCTGCAATACACGTGGGTTTCAATTTGACTGCTTGTGTGTGTGTGTCGGGTGTGGGAGGTGCAGTTAGTGCTGCACTGCACCCTCCCCTCCACAGTCCATGCTCAAGCTACATGCAACCAACTCATGAAAAATATCACTAAAAACTACGTAATAATGTTAAAAAGTTTACGTTTTCATTGGGCTGCACTACAAGCTGTTCAGGGCCACACACTGTCCATGGGCCATGGTTTGGACATTCCTGATCTAAGGCCTCCTCTGAATGAGACAAAAATTCTCTCGAAAGAGGGGAAAAATAAAGGATCCTGCAGAAATTACCTAGCATTCCTTTTCACTGAAATACCCTTCCAGCTTTCCTAATCACCAGAATATCCACTTAACTTGCTTCCCACCCTTATTTCCTTTTCACTGGATGTAGGCACACAGTATGATGCATATAAATGGTAGGGGTTCCAATGTAAGTAAGTGTGCTTCTCACACAGATATTCACAGGATTTGCTCATCATCCTTCTAATTTAATTGGCACCAAACTTCACTGAGATTAAAAAAACATGGAGGGGATATATTTCATGTTCATTCTTAACTTCAGATATGAAGACATGTCTTTATCTCTTCCAAGACTGCAAACAATTTTTTCAAAGCCATTGGTATAAAGCATTTTCTAGGTGGGATACCTATTACAGGATTTTTTCCTTCAGTTTTTTAGTCAATTTCATTGTGCAAAAAAAAAAGTACTTATTTAAATCTATTATTATTTTGAAAACATTGTGTCAATGTTTCTATCTCACTCCAGTGATTATTATTTTGTATTGTTTATTGCATTATTGGTAAACAATAATAAGTGAAGGAAGTGTTATTCTTCAGAGGAAGAAGCTAGGAAGGAAACTGTAAAAGGATAATAATAAAGACTGATAGCAAAAGTAGGGACTCTTTTATCTCAGATTCATCCAACAGATCAGGTGAGATGACATGCCAAAAGAATGGAAATAATAGCCAAAAGTAAAATTAGAAATAGTCCTTTATTCTCACTTTTTCTGTCAAGCAAGGCAGAAATCAGTGCTCTTATGAAAAGAAAGATCAGTTCAAATAGTTAAGTGAATTTAATGTTGAACTATATTCACAATAAAATATAAAAGGAAATGGCTAGACAAAACTTTCTTAAAATAGATTGACAAAATACCATGTGATACATCAGATTGTTGGAAACATTAATAGAACAAGGTAGATTAGCCTGAAAGATAAATTCTTCTGAATATTTTCACCATTAATACACACTAATGACCTAGATGAAGGGATAGAATGCACCCTCAGCAAGTTTGCTGATTATATGAAGCTGAGAGGAGTGGCTGATGCACCAGAAAGCCCTACTGCCATTCAGCAAAACCTGGACAGGCTGGAGAGTTGGGCAGAGAGGAATCTGATGAGGTTCAGTAAGGGGCAAGCACAGAGTCCTATACCTGCAGAGGAATAACTGCACACATCAGTACAGGTTAGGAGCTGACCTGCTGGAAAGAAGATCTGCAGAGAAGGACATGGGTGTTCTGGTAGACAACAGGTTGGCCACGAGCCAGCAGTGTGCACTTGTGGCCAAGAAGGCCGATGGGATCCTGGGACGCATTGAAGAGAGTGGCCAGCAGGTTGAGGGAGGTGATCATCCCCCTCTACTCTGTACTGGTGAGGCCACATCTAGAGTACTGTGTCCAGTTCTGGGTTCCCCAGTTCAAGAAAGACAGGGATCTTCCAGAGAGAGTCCAGTGGAGGGCTACAAAGATGATGAGGGGCCTGGAGCATCTCCTTATGAGGAAAGGCTGGGAGACCTGGGGCTGTTCAGTCTGGAGAAAAGATGACTAACGGGACCTCTTATGAACACTTATAAATAATGGGCAGGTGTCAAGTGGATAGAGCCAGGCTCTTTTCAGTGGTGCCTAGTAACAGGACAAGGGGAAATGGACACAAACTGGAACACAGGAAGTTCCATATGAACATGAGGAAAGAATTATTTATTTAGAGGGTGACAAAGCACTGGAACAAGCTGCACAGAGAGGTTGTGGAGTTTCCTTCTCTGGAGATATTCAAAACCCACCTAGACACTTTCCTGGGCAACTTACTCTAGAGAATCTGATTTAGCAGAGGGGTGGGTCTTGATCATCTCCAGAGATACCTTCCAATCTCTATGATTCTGTGAAAAGCAATGTGAAGCATTAAAAAAACACCAATAATACCAAGCTCTCTTCTCCTTCACACTTGAAACAAGGAGAGGCTGAATGATCTGCCAACCAGGAGGCATAAGAATGCTGTCAGAATTTTCAGAAGTCACATTAAGGTAAAATTCCAGTGTGCTGCTGTACATTCTGCATTCAGGGAATGAGAAGAAGAACATATTTGTCATTTGGAAGTCAATAGGGGCTTTTTTTGGACAGTTTTTTGACCTTACAGTTCTTTTTACTAGATGAGCTCTCTAAATAGCAAGTTGTCATGAAAAATGCAAAGTTTCCATTACTGTCTACTTTAGGACTAGAAGGTGGAGAATTTGTAAGAAAACTCCTCTTTGAAAGAAAGCTGAACTTCATAGCTATTTAGAAACAGTGAATTACTAGAATAACCTCTCAGTACCACTTTCTATTGATGTTATCCCCTTCTTCTGTGAGTCTGAATACAGCATTTCACTGATATGAAGCAAGTGACAACTGGCTGAAAAGCTGAGGAAAACTCAAAGAGATTTTCAGTTGTGGAAAAATGCCTTCCATTCTTCAAGTTCAGTAAGTTTCACTGCACATTGTGTCCCTCTGAATCATTCTGTTTAAAACAAGATTTGGAAAAGAACATGTACAGCCCCACATACTCAGATAAAAAATGCACACATAGTATCACTTTTTTTCCCTAGACAAGAAATTGATGCTCTCTCAAAGATCTTTCAACAATACATTAAGTGAATGAGATGACAGTCAGGGAGCTATATTGCAATGACACTGGGAATGCTTTTCATTATTTAGCCATCCTGCACAACTCAACAATCCAAGCTATTTTCCATTTGACATTGCACAGCAGGTTCACCTTTCTCCTTGAAGAGTAAGCCTGCTGTGCAATCAACATATATGGCCCTCCAAGGCTTCCATGGCCTAGAAGGCAGCCTGCATTATCAGTTCGATAGAGCCCTTTGAGACTATTTTCAGGACTCATCAGTCACAGTAAGTGTAGGTCCGCACTTCTTAAATCAAAGAAAACACAGAATGAGAGGAATCCTCCATTAATTAAGGATCCAACTGACCATGAATTAGATTTCCAAAAGTAATTCTGATACCCAAAATTCAATTTGGTAGGCAGACAATGTATCATGAATAACTTCTACAAATGCATTAAAACCACAAGCAGTAAACAGACACAAATACTTTCAAATTATTGTGGAAAACTGCATTACATTTCCTAGAAATAATACCGTAAAACAGTAAAACTACCTGTAATAATAGTAATAAAGTAAAATTACTAAATTACTTTAGTAAAAGTAATAACTACAAGTTCATATAATAGGCAGGTCTTACCACAAATCAGCGAAAGATTTTTCTGCATTTTCCATCTGTAGTTGCTTCACATTCCATAATTCAGCAAGTTCTTCAAGTTCATTTTTTAATTTTTCCACAGTGTGATAGTTTTCCACAGTCTGACTTGAAAAAAATGATTGTTTTCCCTGGAATTAAAAATATATATTGCATGTAAACTAGCAGGGCTAGATTTCCCAATACTATATTTTATGCATATGCTTATGGGTGACAATTCGTGAAATTGTATACACAAAGAAACAGAACTGCTTCTAGAAGGGCAGCTGAAGAACTTAGTGAAAATGAATAACTGCTTTTCTGTTAGAGCAAGATCTTGCTCATCCAGTTACAGCCTGCCATCTTGTTGCATGCCTTCCTTTATATATCCATAAATTTTATGATGGCACATTTTTGCAGTTGCCTATGTTGTATACGTATGTACGGAAGTTTATAGGCCACCTTCTTCATAAAAATACATAAATGCATATCTTCTTTAATTTTTGCTCTTACACAAGGAAGTTTTCCAAATAAGCACTGGCTTGCACAGCAGAAACTATATTAATGACAGTGAAAATGAGAAATTTTCACATATGACTAAGTCTGGGCTTATTTACTTCAGTGTAGGTAGTGTCTTAACTGGCCACTTTTATTGCTAAAAAAAAAAAAAACCCTTAAAAAACTGAACTTTAAGGAAAAATCAAATCTTCAGATGCTACAGATTCCAGGCAGGATGCAGCTTAGTCATTATCTCTGAAAACTGACATTATTCATTTAGTTGCCTAGATTGAGAGCTTTCTTCCTTCAGATATGTTCTTTTTTTTTTCATAATGTTACTGCTCTGTCCTCCATACAGTGGAGGATATAAGCACCGAGGACAAGATTGCTGAACTACCTGCCTTCTTCATCTACAAGTACACAGCTTTTCAAAGAGATGCTGACATTAAGCTGCTGAAAAACATTAAACTAAAAACAGTGTTTTCAATAAACTTACTATTCTACAGAAGAGATATTAAACTGCAATGTCTTTTTCATTCCAAAAGACATCAACAGCAACAGGACCACAAAACAGAGTAAAGATTGATGACAGAAGCAAACAGTACTTCCAACAGCATCAGTATCTGGCAAACAGCACTGCAGTCTCCTCACAATAAACAAGGTAAACACAAAGCATTGCAGCAGTACAAAAGTATTAAACAGGTGGGAGTTTACTAGTTAGGTGATACTTCTAAAGTAGTCTTGCTGCATTAGCTTTTGTAACCCATACTAATGAGCTGTAAGCAGCTATGCAAATAGGTTAAATTAAGAGAGAGGAAAATACTTTTTTATTATCCTTATATATACACATATATACAAATAATATGCACATGTATAAATATTGTGTGAAACACAGAACTTTAAGACCTCACAACTTAGCAGACAAAGAATGCATGACAGTATTTTAATAAAGGTCTGTATTTTAAAATTGGTTTCTTAAGATACCTCACCGTTCTTCTGAGGCAGTAGCCTGGTGCATAGTCTAATGATCTTTTTCCTTATAAAAGAAGTATTTTGTAAAGGTACAGCTAAAAGGTGGCTGAAAAAATCCATGAACCAAAGCTTTTGTAGCAAATATGAGCACAAGCATGGAAGTGCATGAGGTATCACAAGCACATTTCTAAGACCTCTGAAAGGTAAAATGGCATCTAGGCTTAGGTGGAAATTTTAGATTTCCTACAGCAACATAGAATAATTAGAAAGAAAATGAAGATATGGTAATTAATACAAATACCTATGCAACAGAACCACCCATACAGTCTCAAGCCTCTGAGGAAAAATCATGTTAGTTTTAGGCTCAGTAACAGAAGAACTTCGAGAAATGTCATAGTCTATGGTATATAGAATGTCAGAGCAGATGACTTTTTCAGGCCTTAATCTTAATCAAGTAATGAAATTTGAGGTAATTGAGGTATCAGAGTGAGGTATAAATATATACAGAATGAAATCATGACCTGTTTGTTTTTGTTGTTGTTTTTGTTGTTGTTGTTAAAGAAAGTCAGGTCTATACGAGAGCAATGGTAGAATGAAACTGTCAGTGAAATACTTTTGTCTCTGACATCTTGAGAAGGCAGATGAGAACTGAAAAGGTTGGCTTCTAAGGACAGGGAACACTAGCCATTGAGTCAGTGCAATTTGGTACCTATTGCAAAGGACAGAGAACTAGCAATCAGGTTTTTGAATAAACAAATGAAAATGATGATTTACTCTACATTCTGAAATCTAAATACTGATGGACTGAATAGCCACTCCTTAGGGTCTGCTGTAGCGGATAAGAGTCTAGCATCTTGCATAAGCCTCCTTTTTATGAAACATCAATTGCTGTGATCAAGAAGTAGCATCAGGCTCCAAGAAGGTATCCAAACAGCATTACTAGTTCAGTGCTCTGGAGATCTCATAAAATAGGCTTTGTGCATTGTTTTATTCCATTTACACAGAACACTAACTGAGATATTGCTAATGGATACAGTTATTTACAGTTACAAGGAAAGGCAGCCTTAAAACTAAAGCATAGGAAAGAATTGCACTGAAAAACAATATAGAATTACTGAATATTGGTATGCTGACTCATCAGTCATTTCCGCATGTTCTAAGATCTTTTGGTAAACCTGCAGTTTGCACAATCTTAAACAGAAAGGGATGTATAAACTCCGTCTTCCCTGTCAAATTTAGAAACCTGAGTATATAAATGAATTTCCCCAATCTTTAAGATTTTCAGAAATAGGAAGCCTCAGAGATTTTCAGTAGAAATTGCCAGGCTCATGAAAGCTATTCTGAACAACATGAAAGCTTTTTTTTTTTTTAATCATATGACTTTTCTTTGACACTGCAGTATTTAACTTAAGTTTATACAATATACAAATGAAAGAACAATAAAAATGAACAAAATCTTAGAAAGAAAATGCTTGCTTCTTGTAATGCTTATAAATATAAAACACAGTGTTCAGTAATGAAATTCAATAATTCCCTTGGTGGATTATACAGTTTAGTTAACTGATACAGCAGATATAAGCCATCATTTACAAAAAGATGCCATCTGCTGAGCAAACATGCAATCAGCAGGCACTTTTTATTACACTAGAATTCTTTTCATCCTTTATTGATTTTCTCCATTGCGTTTCCAAAGCCCCTCAAGCAATCTGAGCCACTGTAGCAAATGAAGAAAGCAAAGGACTTCTCAATGACCCTGATATCAATTCTGCTTTGTACTTCACCTTGTCTGAAGGCTATGGACCTCATAGGTTAGTGCAAGCAAGAGACAGAAAAGAGCGTATACACTGTATGTATGTATGTAGTTCTAAAGCAACTGTGTAGAAATGACAGCCTAACATTTGAGACCAAATGCACTTCAAAAAGGCCACAAAAACATTAAATTATTCACCTGTGTATCATTTAATTGTTGCTGCAGAGTACTTCTTTTTTGCTCTAGCTGTTGTTCTGTTTGCTTCTGCTTTTCGTCTAGTTCTTGTATTCTCTGACTCAAATAGGAGAGCTTCTGGAGGGAATACACGCAGAGTTGTGTTATTATTCAGAAGTTATTGTCTTACATTCCAGAGAAGTCAGACAATAGTTTAGTTGTAAACTGCTTTAAGTTACCATTCTTAAGTTTATTTTTGTTTACCCCTACACATTATTTTTCCATCAATACAGTATGCTCAGTCATATGTTTATATACTCTATGCTTTGAATTAAAAAATGCACACTTAAAAGAGAATAACTTTCCTGCTTCATACACTGCTTATCATCACACAGCAAAATGACACTGCTTACTCTTCTCCCCATGCTCTTTTACACTCCTTCTGTCAAGAAAGCTACAACTTCTCTAACCAAAATATATATTTGAAATTGCTTCCACAGAGTCATATGAAGGACAAAATAAATGTTTACTACTTGTTATCACTAACTCATGAAAAATATCACTAACGAGAAAAAGAAGGTGAAAGAAAATAAAATATTGAGATAACTCATTTTTGTATTTTTCATTAATCCATTCTGTTATTTATGAGCACTTCGAACAAAACAGGAGTTCTTTTCAATTTTATTAATTTAATTTGCATCATTAGTGTGAGCACCAAATATTAAAGGATAGAAATTATTATTAATGCATGCAATAAAGAAAATTTAACATTATAAAACCTACGTAAATAATTGCATAATAGATATGCTATATTACTCAAAGTTTTAAACTCAATTCATTTTATAGAACAATAAACATTAAAATCAGTAGTAATATTTCCATTCTGAAAAAATTTAAACCTTTAATCAATGAGAAAGTTCCTCCTTGGAATTACTGATATCTTTCACACATCATTCACATACAAATCTGCTTGGGCAAACTCTGTTTCCAGGCTTTTAAAACAAGCAAATACATTGCTATAGATGATGATATATAACTTATGCCACACCTCCCCAGGTTTCCAGGAAACTAATGATGTGATCTTTGTCACATTGTTTCCACTTAGTTTTAGCTGGGGAAGGGCTAACAACATTAGTCACTGCCATTAATACGTTGTTTTGAAAATACTATTAGCTATTAGGAGTCTTTTTTTTTTTTTTTTTCCCAATTTGACTTATTAAACCTGAATCAAAAAATCATTTTAATGTCTTGGTTTCAAACAGTAATTTAGGTAACACTGTCCACTGTACACTCTGCTGTCTATCACCATCATTGCAGCACTCCTTATAAGCAAAGCTTTCAAAGATCTAAAGATAACCAGATCCACAAGAGGAAGCTCTAGTAACAAAAGAAATGCTTTTCAGACACAATGAGAGGAAGGAAAAAAAAAAATCAATATCACCCATAAAGCAGGGAATAAAAGAGGGTCCCTAGCCTCCCATGGCTTATGCATCAGATGCCCTTTTCAGCTTATAACTAAGCAAAAAGGTACAAAGGAAACAAGAAACTACTAAATACTCTTCACTTTTATAAGAAAGAGGATCACAAAAACTAAAAGAGAGGAAGAATTTTCTAACATAGAAGACAAGAAGGGTCAAACCTAAAGCTGGGATTGTGCTGTATGTTTTGTTATGTTGTATCACAGCACAACCACACAACTTAACAAACAGCCTCTTCTGAACTCTGCAGCAGAGGGGTTTGAACTCGACCATCCTTGAGGTCCCTTCCAACCCAAGCCATTCTATGATTCCGTTCTATGATTCTAACTCTGAACATCTGTTTCCTCTTTTCTAATTTAATTTAATTTAATTTTAAATAATGATTAGAAAATACACTAGCAAGTGGCACAGAATCTACCACTTTTACCTTATGGTTTTCTTTAAGTAGATCTTGATATCTTTTAAACTTTGTTTCTAGATCAGCTATCTGTGTCTCTATCTCTTCTATCATCTTCATATATTCTTCTCTTTTCCTTAGTTTCTCTCTTTGCTTTTCCTGTAGCTCATCATGTATTGTTTTAGTCCTGTACTGTTTATTAAAATACATATAGAATTATCTTTCAGTATTGAAGTCAGAAGCAGAAGTTAAACATGAAAAATCCAAATCTCAAAGAACGTTTATATCTTTAAATGAATACCTTGAATAGATTACAAAATTTTGAATATGCAAAACTAAACTTAACAAATACATCATATGGTGATTAAAAATGTCTTCAGAATGAATGAAATACAAATAGGAAAGGATAGCCAGCAAAACGGGCTAACACAGAAGAGGAAGCAGCAACAAATATTATGAAATGCAAATATTATATCAAAGCAGGCAATGAATTTACAGCAATACTTAAGTAAATAGAAGAAAAGAATTCCATAAAAGACGAAAGTCTTTTCTGATGGAAAATTTTATCATCATAGGCATGTTGTTAGACCAAAAAAAAAAAAAAAAAGAAAAAAAAAAAGAGAAAGAAGGAAGATAAATGCCATGTACCAGCAGATATGTTCTTCACAAAGTGCAGAGAAGTCTTACATACATTTGCAATTTCTACTACACCAAAGCAGAGTATAGCAGAAGTCAAGAAGAGTTCAAGAACTGAAGTAGAACTGAATTAGAGTTCTACTTGAACTCTGACAATTATTTATCTGTCTAGCACCAAGGAAATACACATCCGACATCGCTATATATGTATATATAAAGTGGAATACAGCTGCCACTATTTTGATTTCAAGCTGTAGAACCAGAGTGAAACATGCCAGGAAGATTACTAGAAAGAAGACAAGGAATGACCATACAATTGACTTATTCTTTTTGTTCTAAGGGGTAAATAACTCCTATTTCTAGTTTTAAATCAGAGTCTACAAACATATTTATCCTAACTAGGAGTGCTTCAAGTAGTAAATGCAATAGAATCTTTCAATTCACAACGCTAGGTGAAGTTATGGAGTTATGAAGTTACCAAGCATGGTTGGTAGGTAGAATGGAAAAGCTTCTCAAAACCACAAGTAATTCTGGATCTATGGTGGTTTATACTCAGATGGCATTAGGAAATTCCCTTTAGCTACCTCAGAACAGACCCTCATCTAAACTGCTACACTGTCACTAGTTCAATGAAAAAAAAGCTTTCACTCCTTCAGTAGCCTTTGCTATCATCATTAACTTTTGTCTTATTTAGTAAGAAAAACACTCTTGACATCACAGATATGAAGATTGCATAAACCAGAAAAAAGAGACTTAGAAAAAAAAGTAGAAAAAAATAGTTGTAGTTGAAAATAAATCTCTAAAGAAGTATAAGATACTTATAAAGATGAATGTCTTTATTCTGAAAACACATGAACTACATTGAAAAAAGTTCCGAGCAGCAAATTTACATCCCATTAGGGAATTGTTCTTCTCTTCCTGTCTGTAGGAGGCAGAAGTGGGCTAGAATTGCCACTGAGCGATCTTTGCAAGAACCAAGAGAGAAGAAGGCAATTTTTTATTCCCGATGAATAATCAAAAAGTATCAGCACTGAATCCAAAAAAGTGATGATGTTTGGAAGCACCAAATGAAACCTGTCACGCTGCAACAGTCACACCTTCTCTGAAGCGAAGTCTGAGAATCAGAAGGAAGATGGGCATCAACCACATCAACAAGCACACATGACAGCGATGACCTTCTGCACCATTTGGCTTAGAAGAGGAGCATTCAAGACTTCTTGCTTATATCAGGGATGAACAGGAACTGCAAGATTCCTCTTGGAGATTGTTTCTAGAAGTGGTAGATGCAGATACCAGATTCTGCTATTAACCTCTTGCAAGTTCAAAGTCATAGAATGGAAGAGAATAAGCTTTGTAACAGGAGAAAGATAAAGAATGAATTACCACAAGCAAATAAAAAGGATCAGATTTCTCTCTCTCTCAAAAAAGAAAAAAAAAAAAGGAACAAAGATCTCAGAAGGACTGAAGGACTTACGGTCACCACAGTAAATCCAATGTTCAGTTCTAAAGAAGAAAAGACTTAGAGACCTCTCAGATTTTCTCAGACCTCTCCCTCCTGTCTGAGAAAATTGCAAAAGAAGCTAGAGCATGGTTCTGCTAACTCCAGCTTAAGGCCTCCTATCTCTTACTGGTGACACTAAATGCAGAAATACAGGATTTCTTAAGAAATTGGTCCTGGAGCTTCCACTCAGTGCCTTCCTTGAGGCTTTAAGAACTTATAGTTACTACAGTATATTAAATATGACTACTATGCATGCTCTCACAGGAGACACCTGAGGGAATTCATTTGCCAAAGAACGGAAATAGATGGTAATGCCATATTTGGAATTTCAATCAGAAAAGTTGAAGAAGTACCAATGCTTGCCTGAGGATGGTTGAAATGTGGCACTGAGGTCCTGACAAAAAAAGCTCATTCGACAATCAAAAAAGTAACAGCAGCATGTCTTGTGTGAATACAGCAGTTCACATAGGGGGAAAATAAAATTGTGTTAAAACAGTCTATTTCACATATGTGTGTCAATGTAATGTATGGTAAGGGTCTGATCACACTTTCTATGAAAACTGAAGTAAGAAAAATACACAAATTCAAATGATAATGTCACTGCATATATGAATTTTCATTGAAGAGGATTCTTTAAAATCCTTTCCAGCAAACTGGAAATTATTGCAAATAACTGGGATACAATTAAAATATTCCAAGTCTTCATGAGTATTTAAATTCCTTATTTTTCACTGAGAGGACAGTGAGGTGCTGGAACAGGTTGCCCGGAGAGGTTGTGGATGCCCCATCCCTGGAGGTGTTCAAGGCCAGGGTTGGATGGAGCCCTGGGCAGCCTGATCTAGTGCTTGATGTAGCAGCTGGCAACCCTGCCTGCGGCAGGGGGGTTGGAACATGATAATCCTTGAGCTCCTTTCCAAACCAAGCCATTCTATGATTCTATGATGATTCTATGAAATGTTCCTAGCTGAATATAAAAACAACAAACCTTATTACTTAGCAAAAATCATTAGCTTTCTGTATAAATTGATCAGGAGGTAGTCAAAGCCAATTTCTTGGTAGGAAGTAAAAAGAATGCAGAAGAAGAACTAAGACTTCAAGTAAATGGGTTACCGTCATATTTACCTGAATTGCTTTCCAAACACTTCTGGCATCTAGAATTTCTTTTGTAAGATTCCACTCCAAATCCTTGGAGAAAAAAAGCCATAAGAAAACACATGAATGGACAACAGCAATGAAAGCTTAACACTGACATCACAGTAAGGATGACAACAACTTTTAAATTTTCTCTCAGTTATCATAGAACTATGCAAAAGATAAAATTGCAATAGCAACTCATGCCCAATAGGTAAATATAGACTACATTATAAAAAAAGTAAGAATATTTAAAATTTGAACAAATAATACAACTAATGTAATTTATTTTTGGTAGCTTAAGATAATTAAATACATGAGGGAGCTGAGATGACTTACCTAAAAGTGTACTGGATATCAAATATTGAAATATTAAAAATCTCAATGTCTTCTGCCTTTTATACAATTAGATTTTTTACATAATATAAAGTAAAAATCTCAACATATTTCAACTCTTTCTTATATGAGCGTCCTACCCACACCACTTCTAGGATTACAGTTATACAACAAATTATTATAGTTTTCACATTGAAAATCTTTAGTTTAATGTATGTCACATTAGCGGACCATAAATATACCCGATTACAATCTAAACCAAATCCTAATCAGGGCTTTCTGTTTTCTATTTAAGTGAATTTAGGGACTGCAAAACTGATTACTTAAGCAAAATTAGGCACAATATGGCTAACAGCAAAGTAAGAAACAGACTCAATCATTTCTATTGTTGAAATTTATTTCTTCAGGATGTTTAATTCACATTTGCATCTGTGTTCTGGCAACACATGCCATCAGCACTTGGAGAGGGATGCTCTGGCATAAGCAGGTCCTAAGCACCTCCCAGATGCTACATACATAAGAAAATACAGAAACAGGTGACAAACATTGCCAATTATTCTCAAACCCTCAATCCCAACGATGATTAGAAATTTCATGAGAACAGGAGGCAGGCAGATCAGTGTTCATGTGGAAAGCACATTTCAAGGAAATCCTGTAATCAATGAGTAGAAGCCTTTTTTTTTTTTTCTCTCCCGAGATGAAATCCATACATTTGCTCCGCAGAAAACTCTAAGCAAAAACCTCTGTCCACAGCCCTTCATTCCCCCTCACATATGCATAGAGCTCATTTGAATCTAAATCTACAGAGTCTATTAGATGAACTGTAGCCTCTGGACTGCTCTCCAAACTGCAGCATCACTTTGAATGACTAATGTAACACCCGGTGATTGCGTGTATACATTTTTCACTCTGTTCAGCAGCCCACGGAGACAGTTTAACTGGTGGTTACAGATAGACACTTTGTCAGACATACCAGGGGGTAATCACTCTAACAAAACATCAGCAGAGACCAGGCAGTCAACTATGAATTGCACCTTCATTTATAAGGCCATATTCAAAATACAGCACTATTCAACTGTTGATTAGGCAGAGAGGTATCTTAGCTTCTGTGCATTCTGTTCTCATCGCGCTAGCAACTTTCACCTTGCAATTAGCTCTTGCAACTGGCCATCTTCTTTGTGTGTGTCTTCATGTGTGTATGTATGCTTTAAAATTGTTATAATCCCACTGCTTTGGCTAAGTAAGGGTAGCTGAAACTAACTACAGTACTATAAAAATCAAGAACAGAATGATCATTCTGCCACTGCTAGGAATGGAGTTATTCAAAAACAAGAGTACTGAACCAACTTAAGTGGTGCTGGAAAGCTATCACTAGAGAAGGGACATGAGCAATGGCTTAAGGTAGGAGCTGCACCAACAAGAAAACTCGAATACAAACAAAACAAAATCTTGTCTCTAACCTTATATGTAAAACAATAAATCAGATACATTTCTGACTGACTGTATGCCCAGGGTACTAACACTATGAGCTAACAAGAGAGATTAAGGAACAACGAAATCCAAAAAGTAATGCTGCAGTCCACATTCAAAAATGGACTTTTTATGAGTAGTTTACTGAAAACTTTATGAAGGACGGTTAAAGACAGAGACTACATATATATACACCACAATGGAGGCTCAAGGCACATTAATGTCAAGTCTTGACAGACATTTTGGAAACATCAAATAGAAAATCATCACCACTAAACAGAAAGGAAGATAGCAGCAGCCAGATTGTATCCTCCAAAATTTGAAATTATGTCTAAAAGAAGCAACGCAGAACAGATCCTGAACTTTGTGGATTTAAATCTACAAATACCATCAGGCAAACTAAATAAGGGTTTTTAGAAAAACATGCAAAATGCATGAGAACTAGTAACAAGTCCTTTTCTAAATACATCTGAACAGGAAAGCTGCTAGAGACAATGAAAGACAGATTTTAACACAAAGCAGTCAGAATATGATAGGAAGAAAAAGCCCAAATCCCAGAACAAATAAAATCTTCAAAGCCCTAATTGATAATCTGATAACATGAATTATTATGAAAAAAATAAAATAGCTTCCATGCGAAGAATTCAGTGCATATGAGAGAAATCAACTTGAGCGGTGCCTCAAAATTCATCAGTTTGCTGAAGAATGTAATTAAGTATGTGGAGAAGAGCTAGCTGGGTAACATGGTCTACTTAAATCCCAAAATGGTATTTGATAAAGTATTATCTGAATGATTCCTTATGAAATCAGTCCTCAAATGAGTATATAATGCATTTAAAGATAGATAAAGGTAGAAATTATCAGTTTTCACAGTGTCAGATCTACAGCTGGGTCCTGCAAGTATCCAAGCTGGATCCTGAGGTTTTCAATCTTTTCAGAAACAATATAGAAAATAGGGTGTTTTGTAGAATGACTTAGTAAAACCACAGAATGTTGTGGATGTTGAAAATTCAAAATGTAGCTGAAATTTTTGCAAAGGAGAAAATCATCAATCCTAAATTAATTTTAATAGTTAACGGGAAAATAAAAATTAAGACAAAAAATATGATATAGAACAGCAAATAAGCAGGGACTTTGCCTGAAACCATTCTAAAATCCTAATTTCCTTGACTAATTTTTAGCACCCCCTAAATAATCAATTAAAAAAAAAAACCAGCATAAAAGACTCCCTGCTTGTGCAGTTGAACATCCATTCGTGTAAAAGTTTTAGCACACAACATCAAGAATGCAGAGAAAATGGTGCTTGGCAAATTTATATACAAACAAGACAGAACAAATTTAGCATTAAAACATATGGCCATAGAACAGCATAATATACCAAAAGGACAATTTATAGGACAAAACTACATGGTGCAAATTCAGGTATTGCCAACAATATAAATTTGATGCAAGAGAAGACAGCCTGGCACAATGAAAGGCTCTAAAGTTCTCTAGCCCATGTTTTACAGTTTTTCGCTTTGGCTCTAAGAGCCTTTTAACTGGTTCTGTTTTAAATCACATCCAACAATTCCTCTTTTCTTTCTTTGAAGCAGAGTCTAGTACTTGATTGCACTTTTACCTTTGGCAAGCAGTTAGGTGAAGAGGAGTGCAGAAAAAATGTGGAGTGCCTAACATGCCAATGCATACTATAAACTAGAAAATACTAGGAATGTTCTTAATTTTACTGATTAAAAGTTAGGAAATCTTAAAATTATTACAGAAGATAAAACTATTAAAGTCCTTCCTTCCAGGCAATGTATATACAGCAGAAGAACACTAATGAAAAATATACAAAACACTATTTAAATCTCTCTGTTATAAAAACACTACTGAAAATTCCCCTTTTTATTCCCTTTCCATATTTCTGAATGTTGAATCTCACACTTTGCAATAACACTGTATGCATATGTGCAATGTTATTTATTATGAATTACGTAAAGCAAAAAGTCTTCTAATATAATCATAGCAAGGCCTCTATATTAGAATTAATTTAAATTTTGATTCTAGGTAACTAATTACGTCCAAATAATAACTGCAGGGCAATATCTCATTTACAATGGCTACATTTACTATCAAATAAAACTATTTATTAAAACTATATATAAAACTAAGATTTACAAATTATACTAATCATTTAGAATTTAGAATACAAAAGAATGAGAAGTATATTTGTTAGCATTCCTGCTGAATCACCTATGAATAAAGAAATTTAGTATGATGTAATATTTGCCAATTTTTAACCTTTCATTACCTGTGACCATTTGGTAACCAGTACATTTTATCTTCCAGAGGCTGCTGTTATTTTTCATATTTTCAAGTGTTTTAAAATACATAGTAAAATGTAGAAATTTTACATTATTATTGGCTTAATTTTATGCTGCTCACCCCAAAATTCCCTGCTATAGCTTTTTTTCCATTCACTCTAAAAATTAATTTAAATAAAAAACTACAACCTTGTAAGAGATTTTTTCTGCAGTTATTTTTTCTTGGATTTCTTCATACTTTGCTTTTTTTTCAACGTAAGATAATTCAGCTTTACAAAGCTCTTCATTTAGTCTTTCTATTTGCTCTTCAGTCTTCTGTATGCTTTTGGAGAGCGCTTTGACTTCTGACTGATATGCCATCTTTGTGCTTGAACTGTTAAAACAAAACTCTTTTACAAAGTATACTAACTAAAAGGAAAGCCCAATATTAAATAAGTAAAGCTAAAATATTAGAAAAACAAAAGTTAAAGTAGTATTTTATCATTCTTGCATTTGATGCTGAATACACCAAACTCTTCCTCAAAACCTCAAACTTTATTCATGAGCATAAGCTCTCATATTTGATTGTTTGATTCATTTCAAACAATCATATGTAGCCACCTTTTTTGTTTTCCTATACGTTCATATTGTTAACCTTTATCATAGAACCACAGAATCCTAGAATGACTGAGGCTGGAAGGCACCTCTCGGTCCATTTGCTCCAACCCCTGCCCAAGCAGGGACACCCAGAGCAGGGTGCCCATGTCCAGGCGGCTGCTGGAGATCTCCAAGGAGGAGACTTCACAGCCTCTGGGAAGCCTGAGCCAGTGCTCCGTCACCAGCACAGTCAAAAATTGCTTCCTGATACTCAGAGGGAGCATCCTGTGCTTCCATTTGTACACACAGCATTTAGTCGTGTCACTGGGTGCCACTGAAAAGACCCTGGCTAACATGCTCTTTGCACTCTCCCATCATGTACTTAAATATATTAACAAGATCCCCCCCAAACACCAAGACCCTGAGACTTCTTTTCTCCAGGCTGAACAGCTCCAGCTCTCTCAGCCTCTCCTCACAGGAGAGGGGCTCCAGGCCCTTCATCATCTTCATGGCCCTATGTTTGACTCTTCTCAATATGTCCAGGTGTCCTGTACTGGAGGCCTCAGAACACACCCAGTATTCCTGATGTGGCCTCACCAGGGCTAAGTAAAGCGGAAAGGATCACCTCATTCAGTCTGCTGGTAACACTTCTAATGCAAACCAGGATGTCATTAGCCTTCTTTGTGTCTGAGACACATTGGTTTTTACCTGGTCTAATGTTATTAAGATAAAAACCACTTACATCTTTCCTTCACTAAGATTATACTGAGGAAATAAAGTGAAGTAAGGCAAATGATTGGCCCCCATCTCTCTTTCTTGTTGAAAACATAAAGGTAAAACTGCAATAACAGTTTCCCTTCTTATTTGACAGCCACCAGAGAAGATAGGTTTGGGGGAGCTTAAAGAAATGAGCACTTCACTGTAGGGGAAAAAAAAATAATTACAATCAAATCTCTGTATCACAGGGTTATTGGCTAAGTGATCTAAAATAAGAATTGTTTTAAAGAGAGGTAAGAGAAAGAAAGGTAAATTGTTTTAAAAAGCCAACCCGTATTCTCAGTAAGACACTGTAATAGAAATCTTATAAAAACATAAATAAGACAGCAATATTGTAAAGAAAAGTACTAACACCTGGACACTATCTTGGAAGTTCAATCAATAAAGATTAACTGGGGACAGTTGAGTGTGCTTTGTTTTTCACTCACATTATACAGGAAATGAGAATATCTACACTGCATTTGCCCCTAATGACACAGGTGTGTTTCTTACACATACTGTGTGTTCTAAATAGGAAAGATGCACAACTAAGCATTCTAGGAAGAATATTAGAAGCCAATATTTTATCTTCTTGCAGCTTTGCAGGACATGAACAGTCACTCAATTTTCAGTCCTGTAGCACATCAGGACTCTCTTAGTATACAATAAACCAAAACAAATGCTTTGATTCCTAGACTAATTTGAGACAGTGTGTCATTTTTAAGAATCACATTCTCATGGAATATAGCACTTCCATAAAATACAGCAATTCTACCCCAGTACAAAAGACCATACAGAAAGCACAATGCACTTAGAAAGCAACGTGAAAAACAGACCATTATTACACTGAGAACGTTTGTGAGAGGCTACAAAAGGCTCAGAACATCACACTAATGATCTGACACGCAAAATTTTTCCAGTATAAGGCAAGAGACCAGTAACAGATCAGAGTATTTAAAGTTTTCTGAGTGTAACCAAATATCCTGTCTCTCTCATGGCACTTAATGGCAAAACCCCCAAGAGAACTATATTTATAGCTTTTAGTTAAAACACATCTTATTTAGTCAAGAAGTCCAAGAAGATAAAATAAGATTTTCAATTTCTATATTACTCAAATGAAAATCCATACAACCAACACTCTTCTTTTCTCCTGTGCTTTTTGTCAGATACCTAAAAAGAGTACACATCTAGTGTCTAAAGGAAGAAGGAACTGAAAATCAGTTTTATTTGCTGTTATATTATAAATGCAACAAGAATATTATGCAAAATCTCATTTAAAGTACTATTTGGAATCAGTAAACCGAGTTTCTAAAAAAATGTCTGCATAAAGTCTTACAAGAATTCAAAGAAAACAGAAAAACAATATTTCAGATTCTATTTTATAAACATAATAAATTAAAGAAAAAAAATACTGACAAAGTCCATAGAAGATTTACCAAAAATGCTTTGGGGACTGAGGTTTATGTTAACAAAGAATTTCAGAAACTTCATCATTTTATTTTAGTTGTCAAATTATGTATTCTGTCTTCCACAGAACTCTAGTTTTGTTTCCTTCAAGTGAAGGTCAAAAAATTTCAATGATAAATTTCAGCCTGAAGTGACTTGAAATTATTGGAATGGTGCATTACAGAAAAACTTAAAATAGAAACAAGGCTGTTTTAGATGCATGCTTTCAGCGAAAAAATAAAACTTGCTTCCAATATTGCTAGCCATTACCTATCTTCAAGTTCTTGCAAAAACTCTTCATATTTTCCCTGAAGTCCTTCATTTTCACATTTCAAAACGTTCAGTGCTTCATTAATTTTGAGAAACTTTTGCTTTCTATGCTGTAGATCACTTTCCCCAGTGGATTTCTAAGGATCATCAAAACATTAAGACACTTTCAGCATAAGTCAAAATATGTCAGGTCAACACAGAAGATGCAAGTATGCAAACATTTTTACTTATATAAAAATAATAAAGAACTTACTAATTCTTCCATAGCTTTAACCACTTCAGAAGATGCATCTGATGCTCTCCTGGTCTCATTAACTTGTGTAGTTACTTCATTATTCAAATCCTCCACCTAAAATATATTTTAAGAAATTAGGTAATTAAGTAATACAGATATCTCCTTTAACTTCTTTGTAAAAATTAAACAGTGTTTTCTAAATCAAAATTTAAAAGAATAGCTATTAAAGAGTAACTGGAGCTATTTCAAGCTACATTATCATATGCACATTCCCATTGTCACGTATCCACATAGAACACTTAAACTTCACAGTATCAGTAACCACACACTCACAGTGTGCTAATTTATACATGACATACGTTGCGTGGTTCCTCTGTTAAGATTTTCCTTGATATCCCAATATCTCTATTGAACTAATATAGAGATTCAACGATGGATCAACCATTGGATCTTATGGAAAAAATGTTAGGGAAGCAAGCATTTACAATATAAGGAAAACATTTAGAGTGGATATAGGTAGGTGAAGACATAGGTAGGTGAAGACATACTTGCTTACACTGAGACTAGTGAACATTATTTTATTCTCTTCTCTGCAGAGGCTGAAGCAACCGAGCTATCCTGTCAGTGCTTACCTATACAATCTCGATAGAGATATGGGTCTAACTAGAATATGATTAACTAGAAGTTGTAATGATTCGTTGATTAAATAGGAGATAATCATGCAATAATCTAGGTTAAAAATATCTATTAAGTAGTCCTAGACATCAGGAATAATTACTTTATTAAAGTCCCAGGTGCAGTAAGGCCTCAGTTGAAGTAGTATGTCCATTTCAGGGTACCCTAATTTAATATATAAATAAACCAAGAGGGTCCGCAGAGAAAGAATGATTAGGGAATAGAAAACATGGTCTGTTTGGAAAGACTGAAGAGAAGCACACTAGTAATCTAGAAAAAGGAGATTAAAAAGCAGCATCTTTTGATATGTAACATATTCTAAAAATAGACAGAAATCAACTATACTTCAGGGCAGTGTGGGAAAGACAAAGAGAAACTGTTTACATTTACAGGGAAAAAAAAACCACAGATCAAGCATGAGCAAAGTGTCCCAGATTTTAAATTGCTAGTATTCAGAAAGCATGATTCAGAAGTGTTTTTCTCTTTTTCAAATGTTTTTAGAGCAAACATTTTGACAAGAATGATTTGAAATGCTGCCACATTGTGAAAAGTATGCTAGATGTCTCCTGAAATCCCTTCTAACACAACTTCTCTGGTAATTTCAAAAATAAAATATTCTTCTTAATACACAGCATAGTCAGCAAAAGAAAAAAAAGAAAAAAAAGAAAAAACAAAAACAAAAAACTTACAATGACCTCCATCTCCTAAATTTATTAATTTTTCACATATTCGACATTGAAACAGGCTGGGCTTATTGCAAAAAAAAAAAGGCAAATTTGTAAACAGATTATAAACAGAATTCTAGAAAGACATGATGAGCAATGTCTGTGAAAGATTACTGCCAGAGAAATAGAGCATGACACAAACCTGTTGCTTGATCTTTTATGGACTATGCGGCCTGCAAGAGGAGGTTTAAGGTACAAAGGCATCTGCTGATAAATATAGACTTAGAAAACCTTTACATGCAAAGTTCACTTTGTGTACTTGAGGATTATGAATGTTGTTCAGTTCATCATCTAACCGCTTCTGCATTTTCTATCACTGAGTGTGAAATCTGTCCTCTTTTTTAATTGTATTACAAAATACTATTACATTTGAAAACAGTGTATCAGTAGCAATTGCTGGTGCCAGTAACAGAAAGAAAACTTTAATGAACAGTTGAATGTTGGAAACAAAAGGCAAAAAAAAATTAGGGGCTCTCTAATATGACTTTATATTTCTACTTTTTATTGCAGGCATGCTTAGTAGCCTAAGTCTCTTGGGAAATGCAGGAAATACTTAACCCAGACTCTGGATTCCACTGGAACGTAAGCAGGACCTAGCTATCTCAATGCACAAACCACAGCAGTCCTGGGCTGGTGCATGAGAACGAACTTCATAAAATCACAGAATGGTTGAGATTGAAAGGCACATCTGGGTCCATCTGGTCCAACCCCATGCTCATGCAGGCCCAGCCACAGCAGGTTGCCCAGTACCATGGCCAAACAGCTTTTGAATATCTCCATTGAGGGAGACTACAAATGTTGCTTATTATTACTATTACTATTTTATTTATATAAATGCACATGTACATACACAAATACATGTATATATGACAAGTTCTGCTGAGGGTATCTAAGTCCTGTTTAGGTACCTAAACATTGCTTTAAGCTTGCTTCCTCCTTTTTTCCTAGTGGTTCCACCTATGGAGTTGTAAAGTAACTGAAAACCCCCAGTCAGACTGTATGAGGACCTCCAGTTCATCTTTTAAACTGCTGTGTACAACAGTGCAAGATTCTGAAAGAAATGTCAGACAAATATTGGAGAAAACGGGAATTTTAAGTAAACCAGGCTATCACTCTGCCTGCTGTAGGAGAGGGCATCATGTGTTACGTCAGAACAAAAAAAAAACCCAACTAATTCTAGAGGACACTTGTGTTGTATCATTAAATGTACACTCCTAGGTGACTTAAGAAGATAATCAATATTAGGTAGATACGCATACAACTAAAAATACACACAGGTCACTCAAAGCAAGGTAAAATGACTATGATATCTGTAATAAAGATGAAAACTAATACTACAGCCAAAGAATGAACAAGAGAGCTCTACACAATTCTACCACATTTTATTTTTAAATCAATACTTGTATTTTCACTTTTATAGAGGACCGTAACTCCTAAACATATAAAAATATTCAAGCGTTCATGTACTTTTTAATAAAAGATACTCATTTACTTGCTTGTTTATAAATATTCAAGACTCACTTTGCTGTTCCAACGTTTTGCATCTTCCTGGATTTCTGCTTTTTGCTCCACTAACTCCTCAAGGTGTTTTTCATCCTTTATAATCTTCTCCTCTGTTTCTTTTAACTTCATACAGTATTCGGTCCAAATAAATTCAGAATGCTTTAACTCATTCCTAATAGAAATACACACGAAGTGAATCCATCTATCTGGAAATATTCCAAGGTAGTCCCTCTCCATAAAGGAAAATGTAAAGCAGATCTGAATTAGTAAAGATTTATTTTGATTCTCTACTACATTTCTTGAACAGGTATGCATGAGAGAATTTCAAAACACCCACCCTGGCAGGTTCATACAATTTCAGCCAGAAATCAGAACTACTCATGCTACCCGTTCACTTGTACTTAAACAGTCTGCCAACACTGCAGCTTCTAATTGGACTTCTGAACACAGGCATTAGTGTAGTTGAGTAGAAGAGTTGGTTCAACACATTTATTAAACAAAATAAAAGTCAACTTTTTTTCTCCACTAGTGGCTAAATCTAGTTCAGAGCCATCTTCATTTAATCAATCTATTTCACTGTCATTTTGTGTACAAATGTCATTTGTGAAGAAAATTTTTTTTTGTATCGTCTTGTAACTAGTATCTTTGGTGCCATTATGCAAGTAAGACACCAGCTCTTAATATAAAAATGAACTTGCACACAGCAGGAAAGGTCAAAGGAGGAGATAAAAACTCTCCTTTAACTCTGAACAGTAGGTTTATCAGCAGATGGTGCATTATCAGAAGGAAAACCGCCCATAATTACAGAAAGAAGTAGTACAACAGTAGTCAGGAAAACACTCCCACCAGACACTGTTAGGCCTCATTATAGGCTGCGTACAGGCCTTTGTTACAGCTGTGTAAGAGAATGGTTTTGGTGAAAAGCAAAAGAAATAGAGGGATATCAGGTTAAAATTTTACAATAGCTGCTGGTGCTTGTCCATTATTTTTGTTTGATGAAGAAAATATTTTGATTAGTAATTCAAGAGACAAAGGTCACAGAATACACGTACCATGAGCATGAAACCTAACACTTCAAACATCTGCACTCTCTTAGGTCCCACTACTCACAATTAAAACACATAAATGACACTTGAAATTACTCTGATGACAGACATATAATAAGCAAATTGCGTATCAGCTATAAATTTTCTGAGTACAATCTCATGGAAAAGCACATTACTATCAGCCATAGTGAATATGTGCAAAAAAACCACAGACTGTGCTGTGTGAGGTACCCCTGCCCCAGTATTTTGAGTTCTCTCACTGATAGTACTCAACATGTAGAAAGGGGCATCAAATGAATAGCAGATTTCAAGCCTGTGCCATCACAAATCTGCCTTATAAACACCACATTATTCTAATCCTTCTCAGACAGCTTCTGGAATGTAGGTATGGCTTTAATTACAACTCTAGCAAATGGTTGGAAAAACAATGAGAATTAATTTCTTCACTGATGGGTAGGAAAAAAAGAGTCTTAACTTTTTCTTGTATTCCCAGAACCACTGGGATCATTAGCATTTTTAGTTACATTCACACAAACAGAACAGGTTACAAGATGCACAACAGTCCACATCATTGTCCTGTGGTACAATGAGGAAATATATCAACTAGGTGAAACAGAAAACATGCATGGTGCTTTTCTATCAGTACAGAAAATCTAAACCTATCAGAAAACAGTTACAGCAGTTGTGACCTCTTCTTTATGTCCCTCTGAGAGTGGATTCCTTCAGAGGGGACCAAAATGCCTTACTCTCAAACTCTACTGTGTGTCTTGTTTCATTCTATTGTATGTCATTGCAACACAGGTTAAAAAATACATTAATTCTTCCTAATCAAAACATCAGAAGAGAGGGTCATTAGCAGTACCCTAAACTCTTACTTAATAAGCTCAGTTATTCGAGGATTTGGTGTTGAGCTTCATGGTAGACGAGCCTACAAACGGTATTTCACTGTCAGAATACAGGAATTACAATGGGCTTGTGTGCAAACTATTTCTAAGTGCTTACTTTCTGTCTTTTGCTTTTCCTAGCATTTCCTGGATTTTGATGGCTTCTCGACAAAGAGGGGCTGACATGTACATTCCTGGATACATACTGATAAGAATCTTCTTTGGCAAAGAGGCTTTCACTAAGCAAAAGTAACAGCTCTTACATATTTTACATGTGTGCTGGCAAAGAGTAGTCACTGTGTAGTTCACAGACATATTTGGAATCACACAGCAAGACTGACATGGCTTTCCAGAATCACTGCATTATCTTTCTAGTCCTATCAAAGGAAATATAAGTTCTTAAGTAAAATAAGGTTAAAAATATGCTACAGGAGCTGATTCAAGGAACATTACCTTTTAGATAGATTTTTGGACATCATCCCTTCCTTATTTTGCTAATGCAAACTAAGACAAAGTAAACACTTATTTTATGTATAACTATTTAATTCTACAAAAATAATAATTTAAAATGTTTTCTCAATGCAAATTTTCTATTGTTTCATTGTCACTATTAAGAACTACCATGGGAGTGTAACACCATTTTGAACAGCTCTTACTTGTATTGACTCAGTAGCATCTCAGCATACTTAATTTTCTCATATATAGACTTTATCTTCTTTTTAGCTTCTTCATCAGTTCTTTTCATTGCCATTCGAATTTCCATGAGCTCAGACTGAGCGTCACTATACATTTTTGACACCTAAGTAAATAAAACACATTTTCTGAAAGATGTTATATAAAAATGATACATAACGTCCAAAATAAAAATAACAAAAAAAAATTCTAGACTTGTTTCTTTCTTATTTTAAAATTGAAGTTTAAAATTGAAGCAGTATTTTGTGATGCCACAACAACAAATTGTGCATGGTCTGCAGTAAATACAGTCCTAACAAAAGACAACAGAATGTTAGTAACAAAATTGCGTGACATTAGGAAGTGTTAGCAAGAAGCCTTTCATTCTGTTGTGAAACTTAGAAGTTATTGTGAAAAGTGGCTACTTGCATGGGAAGATAGTGACCTCTGGAGCAGAAAGAAAGAAATAAAGTTGAAAGAAGCCACTGAGGTTTCACTCAGTAGTCTGATAATCATTATCCAAATATCCTAAACATCCTAAAGCATGTGCAAGCCCTGCAGTCACCTGTGTAAAATAGGGGCCTGAGACAATGCAGACAGTAAACAATATCTTCACTAGTATAAATAAGATCGGGTCACTCGGTTCCTATCCCCTTAGAGCTACGCACATGCCTATTGTTTCTGCTTTTGAAAATATTACAAATGCCAACAAAAAACATGATACAAAACCTGCAAAAACTAGTTTTCTGGATTTTAAAAAAGATTGATTCATAAACAGCTATTTCAATTGCAAAGAAAATTCACTCTGAAAATTCACTATCAGCTGCTTTTCTAACGCCATGGGAGGAAAAAAGCACAAGAAAAAAGGAGTGATGAACAGCGTGTAATTTAGAGCATAATTTCATAATTAAAAGTTTTGTTGAAATAAAATACATAAATGAGTTACTGGAACATCAAATCTATCTTCTTGAGATAGATTTAATATGGCCTTTATAAAAAAAAAAAGTCTATTTCCTGATTTATACTTTAAAGCATCTCATTTTTTTGACTGAATACAATATACTCTAAGAAATTAACAAGAAAAAAGGACATAAAATAAAAATTGAATAACCAAACCGATTTTTAATTAGCTGGTATTTTTGAAATAAATCAGTGATAGAACTGCCAGATATTTCATAGCTAAAAACCATATACAAGTTTTGGTGTGCAGAGAACTATTTCCAAAAATACAGAAGAAAGGAATTTGCAAGGTGTCATTCACAAACAGTGTCGTGAACCGTTGATATTTAACAAAGAAACAGGAAATGAATCCAAAGGCCACTACTCTACAACAATTTTCATATTCTTTATGTGATATAACATGTAATTAACTCTAGCTCTTTTTCATTTTAGAAGTACTTTGACATGACTGTTGACTCCTCAATATGTGAGAAGTTAAAAATAAAGCAAATTTAAATATTTTTTAGTAAGAATTACCCAAAAGCGTGAGATCATTTATAGAGTATAAATGCAGTATCTTGAAATAGATTCATCTCTAGATTTGCAATTAAAATAACTATACAACATATACAGAAAATAATCCATATTAAACTCTGAACTTGAGGCTACACAGCATCCCCTCCTTTTTTGACACCAATTTTAGACTCCTTACAACTTTGATGCACTTTGATTATTCAGTCTGAAATTATCCACAGTAAGCATTTATTAACAATATTATCAATAAATCAGGAAAAAAAGCATCAACACTTGAAAATAATTAAATTTTAGTTTCTTTGAGAACTTCTAACACTTTCACATTCCGGAACAAACTTTGATGTGTGTGAGAAATCTGAAAAAAATCTAAGTAAACATCAGACATGTGTAATCTACCTTTTCTGCAAAAAAAAAAAAAAAAAAAATTTACATTCTACATATTCTTCCAAGACGTGTATTAGAGGCCAACAGCATTATTCTTCCTTGATTCTGTCTGTACTGGGGCACTCAATTCACAGTTTTTGTGTACAAAATTTAAAACAGACTGATGATGCCAAAATACTGCTGCTCTAAGAGGGTAGCACTTATCTAGCAGAAAGATTCTAATGGAAACACCTTTGTATGATTTATATTCACCTTTTCGTAAGCCAGTAACACATCCTTCACAGCTTTATCTTCCAGATTCAGCTTTTCTTCCAGCAGAGGGCTGTGTTTCTTCATGAAGTCTATATCCTCCTGAATCTTTCTGTTGACTGCTTCTATCTCAAGTGTTTGGTTTTGTATCTGCTGCAGCTGACGGCTTTTGCAATCAAAATGCCACTGTAGCTCTAAGGTATCTTGAGCGTATGTGTCATATTCTGGTTAAAAGATAATTAGCGTAACAAAACGTGTATTTGAGTGACACTGTGAATGCTTAGTGAGATTAGGAAATATATTGTTACAATACTAAGACTTGCAAAATTTTGCTGTAAAGGCCAAAAGAGGACATTGGTTACAAAAGACATCATCAAATACTACATTAGCAGTGGAACAGTTTTGAAACTCCTACTTAATAACCTAATTACATCATTGAAGTAAATTCGCAAAGTGAGTGGTGGTTTTGTTTTTATGAAGGAAATTAAAACATCTAGCCTTAAGGCGTATTTTGAGAGGCTGGTACCACACAAGAATAGCTGTACTGAACTTCCCAGTCACCAGAACGGACATATGCAGACGCAGAGGACAGGGTAAGTATATATCCTAGATCACCGTAATATGCCAACTGTTTTCAGTTCAGGAACACTTTCTGAACTAAATGGGGCTTCAGAAAGGCTAGACTACAGATAAACATTCAAAGCCATCAAATAGAACATATTCATGTTGCCACACAGAAGAGTGTCAGTCTTAATTCACTTCATTGCATTTACTTCTCCTGCTCTGGTATAAATTTCCTAAGGGCCCTTACAAGAAAATATGTAACTAGATCATTGGTTGCTGAATGACAGAATGTATTTCATCTTGCTCAGAAAAAAAGGCGTATTACAGACTGCGTCCTAACAGTCCTGCAGCAGCTGATGTTTAACATGGAAAAAAGTATTGGTATGAAACTAAGGAAAGTAAGATTATCAGACAAGAAAAGAAATTAGCAAATATCTCAACAGGAGTAAACTCTGCTACAAATCTGAGAGATATAAGTACATTTTACTGAGAAAAAAAAGGCCTGCAAGCTCTGAGAAGTAACTATGGAATATCCAGTGCAATCCCTTAATGGTCGATAAATTTTGCTGTGTTAACAAAGACATAAATAACAAATATAAAGATTTATTATTTCATTGCCAATAAAAGTTAAAGAGACACTGTGAGTAAGTGGCTTTTCTATATCATACTAAGTGATGCCTAACAGCAAAATGAAAAAAAAAAATGTGTTTTACACTGAATTTTTGTTATATTTCATGGAAGGTCAGTTCTGAAGATGGGTTGTGTCACCACAATTACCTGAACATCCAACAGGACATAAAGGCAGCAGGAGCTAGCAATAATGAAAACCAAGGGAAGTCTGAAGAAATAACAGGATTTTGTGCCTACCCTGAGCGGGTCATGCAAACTCTTAATTAAGAATCTCCTGGGTACGTAATACTTAGATTAGGGATAATTATAACATCCCTGAGGGTCTTTTCCCTTTATCCTAAATTCTGTTTTAGCATAATTTTTGTTTTACAGATAATACTGTGAATTATTATAATCCTGAAAATGACAAATTTACTCCAAGGACATAACATCATACTGCCATAGCCTACTAATAAATCAAGGGAAGAGAGCTGGTTAATCTTCAGAACCAAACTTATGCTGGTTTATTGCTGTTGTGTTGTTGTTGTTGTTTTTTAACTAGATACATTGTTATCACTGCATATACTAACACAATTTAGAATTCATTATATTCTATGATTTCAAACTTCTGATATTTATAGAGAATACTAAACGGCAAAGTAAAAGTAATAGGTCTGTACACAAATAAATATATATATATTATTTTTTTGTATTTTGCATTACTGCTGTTGGCTTGGAAAGTAACAGCTCTGCTGCTCAAATTACTGTGCTGGAGAACAAAGCTCTATTATCAACTTTCTCTTCTCGCAGCTTTTTTGCTTCTGTAAATTTGACCTTTCAGTTGCCACGGAATTTTCTCCTGAAAGCAGTTTCTAATCTCCCTATGAATTAGTTTTAATTCTGATCCTTCATTCAATCTCTTCCTTTGTTTTCAGGGCATTATAAACTGCCCTTCAGAGGAAACTGCTTTAAAACAAACAGACACCTCTAACAATCTCTGCAAACTAGTAACATCTTGACACAGGTTTCTTGTTTCCAATTCAAGTTAAGCATTGGCTAAAATATATAAATTAATAAGAAAATAAATATAAAACAAAAAGTTGTTCTTATATATTTTCAGGAATGTGCCCAATTTCACATTTTGCCTTTCTAAGGGAAAAAAAAAAAACATTAAGCTTCTGGGACTAAATAAGTTCACACTTGCCTCTATTATGCACTTGTTTTCATGCAGTGTTTACCCAACAATAAACACTGTTATGAATACAGTCACACCATAACCATATCTTGGATTGTAAGGAAATTGTCTAAATCTCAGGATGATGAGCACCAGAATATGCTCCAGAGTACTGAACGTGATTTCACATTCAGCAATCCACTATTACAAATTATGTCTCCTCTTTTCATCTTAATCTTTGTCTCTCTTTTAGCATCCAATACCATTGCAAAAACTACAGTAAGATTGTAGACAAACCACTGCTATGCTCTGCAAATTAGTATCTTGGAATATTAACTGGCTTCTCACCATCCCTAATTTTAGTTCAGCAGAGCAGTAATGAACAGATGCAATGAGATGTCATGATCGTTCTGAGCCTGTATTTTCCTCTTCCACAGCATACCAAAACAAGACTATAAAAAGTGGTCAAAAGCACAACTGAGAAGATCAGACTGACATTCTCTGAGGCCTTTTTCTTGGAACAGCTAAAAATACTCTTTGCTGCTCTTAGTCTAAGAGAAATACTGTAGACTGCAAGGAGAAGATGACGTTCCAGAGCTGAAACGGTTACCAATCACATGAAAACCGGCTGAGTGAAGACACATTGACTACTGCATCTCTGACTTCAAGAACCTATACTTCTTCAGAACTCAACCGTTTTCATTATGAAAAAATGGATAATTTGCCAGCCCCCAAATCAACATTAACACAGAGAGAGTCTCGCTTCCTATTTTTTAGGGTCTTGACTATTGTTTGCTGCTGTGATATATTTTGTTAGACAACTGGATATAAAAATAATAAACTACCCCCGCAGCAGCTACAGGATAACCTGGAGCACTTCTGTGAAAAGGAGTTGAAGATTTATAGTTGTCGACTGGGAGACTTAAGAGAGCCATGCAGTGCCTTCATACATGATGTGTTGCAAATGTAAAGGAACTGAGAAACGAGCCTTAAAATCAGAAACAAAAATACTTTCAAGAGAACTTTGGCAGCCTCCAAGATATCCATTACTCACTGACAATAAACAAGCACTATTGTGAAACATTATGGTGCCATAATGTAGAAAAAGCCTAGAAATTTGATGTTGTGCTTGCTTATTCCCCGGCTGTAGGAATATAATCTATTTGGAAAAAAAAAAGAGTTGAAAACAAATGGTCAAAACAGACAAACAGGTATGTGGCTTGCCAGCCATAATACCTCAATGTACTGATTCTACCACAATTGTACTTCATCTTTTTAGTGCATGAAAGGGAAGACCACGTAACCTTCTGGTATACTTTGGTACAGTACTCATTTTCACTACAGTGAAACTTGAGCTTCTACTGATGAAAAGGCGACATGTGGTCCCCTTCATTTAGAGCTTTTTCATGGATTCTTACCAGTATCAGATGAGAAGTAAACAGACTATTTTGTCCCATAAGACACTGCAAAACAAAGTTAAGCAGTTCAAACCAATGAAGATAAGAAGGATGAAAAGGAACAGAAGTTTTGAGATTTTACAGTTCTTAGCACTGGGTTCACTAACATGATGACATATATACTCTTCTTCCCACGCAAAAGTCAAGAATTTGGTTCTTAGAGTACTATAATATTACTTTGGCTTGTTTGCCAAAGTTTGCCATTTTTGTTGACACTGAATAGCCAGAATCATACAGACAAATGAGTATTCCCAGATCTCAGGCACTTATTGCATCATAATTAACAGATCTTCTGACTTCAGTAGAGAAAAACAAATACTGAAAGGAAAAGTAACCCACGACTATGGAAAATCTGTTTTTCAAGACAGACAGTCATCTTTTCTTTACATCTGTTGACTGCTCTGTTATCAGTATCTCTGTTATAAAAAAGACTCTTCTAAATGAAGTAGAAAATTATTTATGTTGGATCCTGCATTGACTCTTGTCGTCTTCTTAAACTTCCATTCTTCTCTCACTTTAGAAAACCCCTTTGCTTTGACAACATCAAGCATGTTCTCTAGTACTTATTTTCTTTAAATCATCAAGTCTTACATAAACCAGAGATTGGTGCTTGTGTCCATACAGGTCAGAAACTCAATGTCATGGCAGAAGTGCAATTATTTTTTACAGAAGTTGTTTTGTGGTTTGAAAGACAATTTTCCGGGTTGGCTATTCTAGAGTATCATGAAGTTAAGTTTTTTCCTAATCTTTTGAAGCTCTCAATACTCACTCTCATAAGGATTCATAAAAACTTGTAATCAAGGCTCTGGCAGCATTCACAGAGTTACACACTGTTTGTTGCCCTGTCTTGTTTCTTTAAACAGTTTCTCCTAACATCTTACATGGGGCAGAACATCTGACAAGGCATACAAGAGAAAAACTAGCTTTGGGTGTAGCTTAGGTTGTTCCTAACTATGGAATAGTCCAACAGGTGCCTCAGTATTGCTAAAAGGTTTAAATTATTCAGGAGCTGCAATTCCAGTAAGGGCTCTCAAAATAATTTTTATTTTTCCTATGAACTCTTACATGATTTGATAAAAACCCAAGTGAGATTCTTTAGAATACTTTGATCACATATGCATTCAAGTCCAGCACTAACACTGCTAAAGGAAAAAAAAAAAAGCAAGGTGAAACGTTGTTCTAGGATCTTTTCTTAAAAAGAGTAAGAAACGTGACCAAAGAATGAAAGTCACAGTACTTAGGAAGAAAAGGTAGAAAGACCAGTGAACTAGTTACAAAAGCAAAGAATGGGACAGTAGCCTTAAAAAGAACAGGTGATTCCAGCAAAAATGAGGTGATTTTAAGACTGCTGTCAGCATTTTACAATATTAAGAACATACACATACAAAAGCTGTAACAGTTAAGTGAATATTTGGAAGAATAGTAATCCACCCCTGATCATAGCATCTAAGATCATCAACAAATATGAATGACATTAGACATATTATACACTAATAGATAATACTAATGCTTGCATGCTCATGATTATCCTCTAGTCACATGTTTTCCCACAGGTGTCAGGTTTTCAGTCTAGGTTCAGATGATACCTACATCCCATTATGACCTGTGAGTCAGAAGACAAACAGCAAACAGCTGCAAAGCAGATGCTTTTTTTTTTTTCTTTTCTTTTTAAATTCTATTGTGTAGGTGTCAGTTAACCACAAAAGATAATACTAAATGTCCTTAGAATCCAGGATTTCAAGGAGTCCTCTTAATGGTTATATTAAACGATTCATGTAAATACTTTATTTGAGTTTAATGCATTTTTTTTAAAATTTATCATTTAATCTACACTTTAGCACAACTGCATTATTTTATAAAACTGTTTAAACTTTTCGTTCCTTACCCTAAGCTAAGTATCTCTCATCATCTTATGTGTATTGTCTACTCTTAAGCTATTTCTCAAATAATGCTAAACTATTCCATAGAGACATGTTCAAGCATATCCAATTCAGAACAGTAAGTTCTGTTGCAGTAAACACAACTGTAGTCATATTGCAATTCTTTTTCTTGGTAATGAACTGACTGAAAATAACAAATATTCTTAGTTACAATACTGATACCTTTTTGCACGGCTGCAGGGAACTGCTGAAGCCTCCAAAGCGACATACAATCAATTGCCATGCCAAGCCTTTTCCTTCGCTGTCTCTCCCGCTCCAAAGCTTTTTCTGCCTCCTCACGATCAGCCTCCAGTCGCTTAATTAGCTCAGTAATTTCCAATAGCAAAGCTTCTGTTTCCTGCTTCAAGGTTAATGTCTTGCTGTCTTTAAAAATACATTAAAAAATATTTTTTTAATGAAAGCTTAATCATATGCTCTTTATTCCAGCTTCATTCTGAAGACAAAGTTGGCCTGTCTGCACATATCATAGTAAGCACAATTAGTTACATTGCTCTTTAATAATACATTATAATTACTTCTTATGAAAGCTTAAATATACACTCTTTATTCCAGCTTCATCTTCAATATAAAGCTAGCCTATTCACATGTATCAGGGCAAGCAACAATTGGCTGCAAACAAAACTTGCATGTTCAATAGTATTTTCCTCCAGTTTCTTTCCAATGTAGACTACAACAAAGATGTACTAATAGAGATGGTAGAAAATTTCATTTTCACATTGTTGCAAGATGACGGTTAAGTAATTATCCTAAGTTCCTAATTATCTCTTTTTTTTTTTTGAATACTTATTTTATGTTGCCCAGGAACTGTCAATGACTTCACTAAAGTCTTCAGTGTTCTAAAAATAATCAGTGTAATCTCTCAACAGCAAACAACACTGCTTTTAAGCATGATACAAATGGGTCATCAACATTTTATTCCATAAGATCTGGCTATCAATAATGCCCTAGTTGTTTATTTCCATAAAAGATTTTTTGAGGTCATCATCTATTATCCTGATCTATAAAAAAAAAGGGAATTGCATAAGCTAGAGAATTCAAGACATTTCCGTTTAGGTTCTACAGTCAATAATCATCAACTCCCCAAGTTATTTTGATTTAAAACTGTAAGTATTGAAAGGAAGGATAAATGCTTAAAATCTGGAGTGAAATTTTGGCATTGTTGCCAACAAAAAAATTTATCACACAATTTACTGCGGGCAGGATCACCTCAGGCTAGTAGTACTTAAAAAAAGGTTGTAGTGTGAGTTGCACAAAATTTGTTGAATACTTAAAACAATTCAAAAAGTTTAACCTGAATAAAGATGCCAACTACAGGAAACAGAACTCTGCGTCAGGAGCGTATTATGAAAACCCTGTAACAGTAATGCAGCTATTTGTTTTACTGAAATTAAATGAAAAACAAAATCGAGATTTTCCAGAGTCTTAGTTTCAGCTAGGACAGAAGCCGTTTTTTCTCATAGTGTTTGGTATGATGCTATGTTTTGGTTTTAGGAGAAAAACAATGCTGATAACACTGATGTTTCAGCTGTTGCTGGGCTGGCACTGCGCAGAGCCAGGGATGTTTTAGTTTCTCAGCTTCTTGTATTGTCCTGCCAGAAAGGAGCCACGGGGCACAAGGAGCCGGGAGAGAACAGAATCAGAACAGCTGACCTAAACTGGCCAGAGGGATATTTCATATCATACAACATCATGTCAAAAAACAAGAAATTTGAGAGGAGTTAGTAGGGGCGGGACCACTGCTCACGGACTGGCTGGTCATCAGCCAGCAGGTGGTGAGCAATTGCTTTGTGTATCACTTGTTCTTGTGTGTATATAAATATATACATAATTATCATTACTGTTTCTTTTTTCTGTCTCAAAAGTTTTTATCTCAACCCATGAATTCTACTTTATTTTCTCCTAATTATCTCCCCCATCCCACTGAGAGAGGAGGAACAAGTAAACGACAGCCTGGCAGTTCGCTACTTGCCGGATCAAACCACAACATAACTTGTTTTGCTGGGTTAAAGTACAGCATAAATCTGAATTCAGAAATGTAAATTATCATCTTGCAAACAGGATGATTTCACAGGACTTAATATAACATTTAAAATCTAGGTGTCCTTCAGCTTGACAGATGATACACCAATAGATTTCAAAGGACACACACATCATTTATGTAAGACCTATCAAGCAGCTAGCAACTATTATTGAATGGAAAGCATGTATTAAATGAGAGTAAGTAACTATTTCCACTCAGACTGAGTACTATAAAAACCTTTTACCTTCACGAGATACATCAGCTCCTTGAAAATCCAACTTAGTTGACAATGATAACCAAGTATCTTCATTAGATTCAGCACTGACCTGTTTTGTTATCCTGTAGATAAAACCCACTGTCACTAAAAAATTTTAGACTGAATTTAAAGTAGCACTTACATAAATATTACTTTCACTATATCAAAAATGCATTTCTTCAGTCTTATTACTTAAGTGCTCATATACAATAATTGTCAAAAAACACTGCAAGTCATCCAGAAGAATGCTTGTGTAACTCCCATATAAATGCTTTCTTCGTTTTCCAGAAATACATGAAATAGACTTCTTTAACATCTTGTACATAGACAGATAACTTTTCTTCTTACACACAAGGATTTGCCAAAGAAACTCTTGTTATTCTGCCCAAGTTCTAGACTTAAAGGATCAATATATGCTATACTTTCCAGACTCTTCTAAGCAGCAGAAGCATTGAGGGTCACTATCAGACCACAGATACATTGCCACTGCAGGTTAGAAGTAGCTTCAGTTTTATCAGTTTAAACAATGTAATCATTTCAAGGTCAACAATGAAGAAAAACAATTGAAGATTTTTCAGAAACACCAAGGCTTCACCAGTTTCCAACAGACAAGCTTCTGAAGTCTTGAGAGATTCAAAAGCACAAAAAAGGTCTTTGTTAAAACGAGAACACAAGCAAACTAGAGTTCTCATATGACCTCAAGAGGCTCATTAGCCTGCTGCAGTCAAGAACAAGGGGAACAAGATAACCATCACCCACTTATGCCCAGGTGTGCAGGTTAAAGAGCATATATAGGTCTGTCACATGCAGCTAAGACAAAAGGAAGTCTACAGTCACACTGTTTCATCACACATGCATGCATACTGTGAATGTATAGAGTCGAAAGCAATCCACAGAAATATTCTGTTTCTATGAAGAAATAAAAGACAAAAAGCTTATGTCAAAAACAGACCAAAAGAAGAACTGATGCCTCCCTACATCAACAGAAAATGCATCTAAGGTACTGGGAAGACAAAAAAAAAAAAAAAAATCTGTGCAATAATGGAAAATAGTAGGAGATTTGATAGGAAAACTTGGTGATGGAAGAGATTTCAAATCAGATATAGAAGCAGGAGTTCAATGAACAGGAGTTGGATAAATAAATAAACACAAAATGACTCAATAGGCGTATCTGACATGAAGTAAAATACACAGAGAAAGAGAGGCTCTGTTGAACAAAACAGCCAGGGCAATAAGCTGAATGCATGAGATACATTCTCCTCTTCAAACTCTTCTTTATAATCTTTGTAATAAGAACTGTATGATGAAGTGGCCTGCATCACGAATAACTCAATTTAAAATTACATAGTCATCTTTATTTTGGGTATCTTGTAACTTAAAGCAACAAGAGCTTTAAATAAGGACACCAAGCCATACTTAGGTACCTCAGATGAGGCACAATTTCACAAATATCAGTAACTGAACAGCTCTTTCCAGCAAAAATTATCGTTTACATGGGTCCAGAAACATGAGATCACTTTGAATCTTTGAAAATTAAACACAGAATAGGGAAGATATAAGAAATATCGTACAAACACTGAATATACACTTTCAGTCTCCTGAAGTAACTAGCTCCTGCAGGCACTGCGAATGCTTATTTTAGATGTGCTTCGCACAACAGAAGAACTTGGTAAACTTTAAATTTCACAGATAAGAATTTATAGTCATACTAATTTTTCATTGAATAATTATCTGACATTAAAACAAATGCAACATTTTCTATGATTTTGCATGTACAATTCTTACCATGGCTTTTTCTCCTCCTTAAACACACTGTCATACTGAAAAATAAAACAAACTCCATTATATATTTCAGATGATACATACTTTTTCAATTTCCTAACAAAAAGGCCACTGAATTTTGTATTGTAAAAGGATCTAATCAGTGTACATACAGATGTACGTTTTTTAGTATCTTAAAATAATTATGAAGCTTTTGAATTCTGAAAAACTGTGTAAGGATCTCCGAAAAGTTGGTAATAAACCCCATTTTTTGTAGATATATGTTACATATTACTCAGTTTTTAGAAGTTTTTAAATAATCCTTTTATATGTTAATTCTATTGCCACTCAATTTCTACACTTTGTTCAAAGCTACTGGACAGTTTCTGTCTGAATTCTGTACGCTCTTTCTTCATTAGAGTTACATCCAGAAAGGTAAATTAAAAGCCACTAGACAAATGTTCTGGGTCCAGAAACTTTATCATTTACATCATTAGATTGTTACAAAACATCCCCAAATCATTCCCGGTTTCCAAACAGTTCAGGAACTGGAAAGAATGAGAAACCAGTCCCCAAAGCAGTATGCATACTGTCTATCCTGTTTTTCAGGGTAAGAATTTAACAATATGGATGAGGTTTTCCACGTCAACTGGACACATTACTGGTGATATTTAATTTACTAGTAGATATGTAAATAAATTAAAGTGCAGGCATGTAAAACCAAGACTCCCTATATTTGTAGGAGTATATTCATTTCAGTATATATGCCTAATTTTGATTTTTAAAAGTATTCATGGACTTCGCATACTAAAGAAATCCCTTGTCTGTTCTCATTCTAAGTCACAGTTATAACAACATCACTGTCTAGAGGCCTCAAATGATTTTTAATCTCTGTATATTAAGTAGCACAAACTTAGAAGAGATGTGCAAAATACACACAAGACTGCATATACACTAAAATGAATGAACATCTGGACAGATCAGTGTTCCATCTAATTCATGTATATTGATGACAAAATTATCACACAAATAATTTCACTCACATTATTTTAAATAAAAATGAATAAGGAAATATAAAACTTCCTACCTATGTCTACACTATAAATCAAGATATTAGTACAGATAATACATCTTGGATTCCTCTAGTACCTACGCAGCAGCTGCAGAAATATCACTGGAGAGTATTTAACGATGTTGTTAAAAGATTAAAGTAAGACAGTCTTCCTGATATGCTGCTATGATTACAGCATAGTCAATACTGAAGCTAAATTATTTAAATATAACTTGTCTGCAACGGTAGCAATCAGATCTTCTTACTGCAGTATAGAATAAAAAAATTATTAAAAATTTGGAAAACACTCCAAAGTGAATTATTTAAATGATACTAATCATGTTCTCAAAGAATTTAATGGGAAGATTTTACTATTCTTTAACACAGAATATACTGTGTTCTTTCTTCATCTACCTATTCATTTTCAGTTTCCTTTGATTCTTGTTTCTATTCACAAAATCTTTATAGGCTATGAAAACACCATATATTGCTAGAAAAAGAACCATTATATTTTCAAATTCAGGGTTCTCAATATGAAAAAATTTAATCAAGGAATTGTTAAGTACTCTCTAGGAAAAGAACGTTGCTTACTATAAATGAGAGAAAATGACCATAGTAATCTTATTTTAAACTACACTTGCTTTAAAAAGGAGTTTGCCATTTTCAGCCTTAATTATACCTGTTGAAAGTATTTCCCCATCTTTACTTCCAACTCTTGAATGTGATGAATAGCCTTATTAATACATGGTAATGGAGTATTTACAAAAGCACAGCTACGTTGCCTTTTGGTGGTCCACTCATTCTTATCTGGAGAAAGAGAGTACAGAAGGTTGCCAAGCTTTACAGGCAGGTTGATAACAGGTTTTTTGATACTTGATTGTCGTCCTTTAATTTGGAACTCGATAAGCCTTAGTCTTGATCACTGACTAAGAGAATGTAACAGCTGCATCTACTGCTATGTACAGTTTAAGCAGAAAATGTTACTAATTTTCAATACAGTCTCAAATAGGAAAAAATGCATGAAAAATATGAAGGTATAATTTCAAAGAGATGAGACATGATAAAAGGGGCAAAGGTCATAATACAGTTTGCTATAGTTAATTAATCCCAAACGAATTGAGTTTGATGGCTTTAGGTTAGTTCTCAGTAAAGATTTTGTCCAATAAATAATAGCAAAACCCAAAAAAGGAAGGCTGGCAGCTACTCCAGAATAGCCTAGAGCAGAACAGAAAAGGTCTCGAGGCCTGGAGAGGCAAGCTTAGACAACTCCTATGCACACAGTACTTAATTCCAATCAGCATTTCCTTCAACTTTATGAAGGGATGAAGTTCCAAAACAGCAGTTCTTGTGTTGGGAAATTAAAGCTACATAGCACATATGAACTGTTCTATGAGAACATGCAGATTTCACAATCACATTTTCTTTAAACTCTGCTAGCCTTATAATGACATTTATGTCATTATTATGACATTATTATACTCTGTCACACTGTCGAATGTTAACTATTTAATCGATACACAGAATAGAAATCTGACTGCAGAGGTCACTAATGAAAGGTGTCAGGAATCAGAAGAAGACACTGAAACCTAGCAGCAGACCTACAAAAAAGTGTAAGCAGTTGTCCTACAAAGATGGGACATTAACCTAATTACGTTCAGGGCAGCGCAATGCTTTAATGTGCCTTAGGGATGTACCAAAAATAACAATTATAGCTATAGAGATTGCACAGTAAAATAGACATATTACAAGAAAACCTTCATATACAGTTTGTGGATAGTTGTTTTGTGTTGATTTTTCTTTAGAAAGAATAATCTTTTAGTTCCTTAATTAAAATTGTCAGACTAAAAGACTACAAGTCTGGAGGTTACATAAGGCCCTTTTAACCTTAGCTTCTGGTAAACAGCTTTACTGGAATGGAAAAGATGTTTTGCAAAATTTTGTTTGAAAAGAGAGCGCACTAAAATGTGTATCAAAAACAACCTCACAGGATCTGCTTATTTCTAGAGCCAAAAACCTTCTCAGGATGCCTACACAGCACTGTCCTAAAAAGCATACATAGACTTTTGATGTTTCTTGCACTGTGATGCACAACACAGATGTTTGGACTTCCAGATCAATATCGCTCCAATTTCACATAGTTGCTTCTGCTGCTATAAATATATATATTTTTTACATATTACTAAATGAAAATTAATTTTGTTGTAAAATTATTTTATTTACATCATTAATGTAACTAATAATACCTCAGTTCAGAAAAAATCTAAAACTTGTGAACAGCATTAATAAAAAAAGATTATTCTCTTACTCCTTGGTTATCATTGGTAAAAGCAATCCTTGTTACAAGTCTTCCTAGCCATATGTAAAAGCGAGTTAAAAATACAACTCAGTGAGAAAGTGGAATCACTCACTATTTTCATAAAATCTAAAAAATTAAATGTCAGTGATGTGAAATACAGCTAATTTTGTTTTCTCCAGATAGAAAATTGGAACTATGATTAGAGGATTGAGTGACACCAACAAGTCAATGACTGACACCCAACATATACAAACGTATAATTGCTATGAAGGATTTTGAGAAGCATGACAGGTAAGAACCATGGAAGAGGATTAGCACTGCACACTATTAAAATACAAAATAATAACTTATGTCTTTAATTAATGCCCTTCACTAAGCTATTTGAAAACTATATGATAGAAGATGCAACTGACATACCTTGTGGTGGCTCATGAATGTCCTTAGAACAGGGAAACAACTGTGTTTCAAGCATCATTGCTGGTAGTATCCTTTTTTAGTATTATTTTGCAGTAGTATTTTGCAGCCTAATGAGTAGAAAAAACATATGTAGGTCATCCTGAAAGTAACGCCTTCTATTTATTTCCATGGAAACTATAACAGATACAAAGAGCATAATAACAGTGTTTGATAGAGCAAATTCTCAGCTACAAAACATTGGTTTTCAACATAGTCACCACCATTAGGTGTGCATTTTTGCCAGCAATGAACAAGAGCCTGCATGCTATTCTCCTAACAATCTGAACCAATGGAGGTGACCCACTGTCACTGTCACCACTGACAAAAAGCTCCAGCCACCGCCTCACTGTGCTCACATCCACTGTTTGGTCTCCACAAACATGAAAGCATCAATGAATGTCAAGGGGTGTCATTTTTTCTGCACAGAGGACCTCAGTGACACCCCTTTGCTTCATCCACACTTCCATGTCAGATACCATTTGTCAGAGTGCCCCTCTGCTGCCATCTGTCCCACAGCAACAAAATGGAATGGAATATTGGTGGGAAGGTTCAATCTCTACTGCCATACCACGGACACCCACCTCTGATGTTGCTGGCCAACATAACTAAATAAGAGACATTGCTCTCAGAGCAGCCATCATATTAATTTCTTCCTTATTCTTGGGAGGTCAAAGAGACCTGACAGTTGTAGGAACAATCTCTCCACTCAAGCAAAAAACTAATTCAATTCAATTGTTAGAAATGAGCATCTGAAATTCCATTAACAGAAGAATCATTCAAATATGTTTTAAAGATGATTACCACCAATGTTCATTCTACTAAGCATGTTAGTTATTTGATCCATCCCTTTACCCATAATTAAAATATCATGTACAATAGCACAATATTTTTGCAAAGATAACTAAAGCTTAAACCTAGCATTTTCCATTCCATTGTATATGTCTAAATGAAATACAGTGAATATTGGTTACCATAGTAACTACAGAACTGAACAAAATTTAGTTTTGGCATAATTGCTGCATATGTTCATACAAATCACATCTCCTATTCTGAGCACTAGAAATGTAGACACTTTTGAACTCCATTTTCAAAAAATAGAGTAATGAAGTAAGAAAAAATGAGATCAAGTATTTACAGATATAATGCAAAACATTCTTGTTTAATTCATTCTCTCTTCTTTTACAATCATAGTATATTACCTTGCATTCTATTAAACCATTTAGTTTAGTACTGTTCATCCCTTATTTATTGATAATTAAGCCAGTTTTGTTGTTATCATTAAATTCAAAGTACTATTTTATAATTACATTAATAGACAAAACATCCAGAAACTGCTACAGAAATTTCAGTAAAACAAACAAACAAAAAACCCCACCCTGTGACAAACTTATTGTCTGTTCATTTGCAATGAAGTTCACACTGAATAAGGATACATTTACTTGTTTCTTTACTTTCACAAAATAGTAGAAAAGGAAAAATCGTTCTAGGCATGCTGACACTTAGTCTTACAGCAGCATAATTTTCTCCACAGCATGAAAAAACACGTTTCCAGCAGAAACAAATTAACTCAGCTCAACCAGTCTGCGAATTCGCTACACAACTCCTCTACTCTTCCTTATCAGCAATTATAAGCATCTTAAAAGATAGACAAAATGAAACAAAAACAGCAGAAAAACAAACAAATTAACCACAGTCCCACTGGTCAGATGAACAGGACAGTTGGACTTGCATGCTTGTACTACAGCACTTGAGTTATTCCATTATTTTCCTTTTCAAGTTTAGTTTGCCCAATAACTTAGTTCTGAGTTAGTTGTTTCAGAATCACTTTACACTTATCAAGTTCATCACTATCAGTACCTTTCATTTTAAAATTCAGAAATACCAACATAATTTCAGAAATACGGAACAGCAAAATGGACAAATAAATCTCAGTTATAAAAAAATATATATATAGACATTACCTTGACTAATTCTTGGAAACTCAAAGCATTTTCTTAAGCTGTTAAACATTGCACAAGAATCTATCGTTACCAGCCAATACACTGCAACAAAGAGATGCAAAGAAAACGTCCAAGGATTTCTTTAGCACACAGTGTTCTTCTACTTTGAAGTACCAACACATCATTTTTGCCTCCTCAGACCCTCTGCTATCTACTGTGCGTATGTGCAAAATATTAATGGCTCAAGGTCTTACTGAATTGGTGGAACTGGTCCAGCCAAATCTTGAAGGATAATAAGTTAAAAAAAAAAAAGCTAGGAATAACCAATTTAGTATTTAGAAATTGCAACTATTTAACAACTCTCTGATGGGCTCTCTGATGTTGCAAACAACAGGGAAAAGACACTAAAAATATTTTACAGCCAAAAAAAAAAAAAGCCAGCAGTTCTCATAACCATTGGAATCAATACAATCTGATTTTCCACAGATTCCTTCATAGAAATCCAGTTCTTCCCAGTCCGTCCCAGAGCCTGACCAAAGCACCTTCCTTTGGTATTCCCTTCTGGGCACATGCACATGCTAGGACTGGTTTGGAGATTTACAGATGCTGGCTGGCTAACCAAAAGGACAGCGGATTGATCAGCTGACTGTTACCCTACAGGATACATAAAGAGGTAATTTATAACCCCTTTCTTACAGTGGAGGAAATAATTTGGTTCTTTCTTTCCCCTCCTTAGCTGCCAATTTTCATGAAACTTTGAAGAATTCAACAACTTTGAGACTCCTGCCCATCAAGTCTGGTTGAAATTTGGCATTATGTTCAAAAGCTTCTGGAGGACAGGCACAGACAGACCATAAACAGTGACAGCATACGCCTTGTTTCCTTACATATCCCAAAACTGACTCCTTAAGAGGAGGCTACCTGAAGTGGCTGTCTCATTTATTTCACAATCTTTCAATCAAACAATATTTTGTAGGGATCTTAAACTTCGCTATTTTAGAAGTAAGGTAGGTAAAGGACAAACAGAAGGACAACATTTTGCACGTTCTAAAAGACAAATGACAAAAAGAAAAGACAAAGAAACAGAAGTGGAATAACAAAGCAGGAAGATGCTGGCAATGCTGAAGTGGGTGAGGTAGAGAAATCACAAGAATGAAAAGTGTTTGCAAGGCAAAGCTGAAAAACATTATGCAGTATGGAAAGGTAGTCACTGTAAAGATCTGAAGATAACACAGCAAATGAGAAATCTAAAAGGGAAAGACAAAGGAGACAGACAAAGGCACGGTGCTAAAATTGGAATGGGACAACATAAGTACAAAATGACAGGATCTGTAAAACAAAAAAAAAAAGAGAGAAATGGTACATTTAAATAAGAACTAACAAAGTTTCACAACAGAACAGAAGGGGATAAAACTAAGCAGAAACTTTATTTCTTCTTTAGGAGCATAGTAAAATGTGGAGACAGATTCCATTTGCAAAATAATGCCTCAACAAACTGAAAGATCCAAGGCAGTTTCAAAATAATCCAAACCATTTCTGTCAAATGCGTGTCAAACCTGTTTTAAATCTTTCAGTGACAGTTTCTACCAAATGTCTAGGCAAACTTAAACCAAATGCAACCATCTTCGCCATCAGCCAGCTTTCCTAATGTATAAAGTAATCTCCTTGTTGTACCTCTATGGACACAGAAAATAATGGATTACCTTCATCTTGTAAACAATTTCTTTAACATTTGAGAATTGCTCTCTCTTCTCTTTTATACACTAACCAGACCAAATCCTTCTAATCCCTCTGCCCCTGAGATTATCGTTGTTTTTCCACTGTCTTCCTCCACATCCTCTTCAGCCGGTCCAGGTCTTTCCAGACACATCCTGAAGAGGACGTGGTGTTCCAGCAGAAGCCTCAGTGCTAAGAGGAATGGAAGTACTCCATGTTTTTGGTTTCATATCCTGGTACAACCCTTGGTTCTGTCACAACAGCAGCATACCAGTTTTTGTGTTTAGCACTGTCAGCTGTGGATCTTCTACTATGTTACCTAGCATTTTCTTCTCTTCTGCGCACATTATATCTATTTAGCATGGTACTTGGTACTTGTTCTTATTTACACCCTATTCCCTGACTTCTCCAGGTCATTTCAAATTGCAGATGATCCTGTCCTGTACAGTGCTAACAGCAGCTCCCAGCAAGGCACTGTGTTCCAATGGAGCACGAGGCACGCAGCAAGCCCTTGCTGCGCCTGCTAATCCGAGTGCCTCCACTGTTCCTCAGTGCCATCAGTAAGGCAAAAAATAACACAGAAATGGAGAAATAAGCATTTAAAATAGTGCATCCATCTCTGTTTGATTTCTCATTAAGTTGTAAGTACTTTATCATTTTGTTTCGGAGGAACTTGCAGACAAATAGTAATTTTAGCTACTGTGTGCGTTATATAAGTAGTTTAGTTGGAAAGATAACAGAAAAAAATGAGTTGAAAATTTGTCAGGTTCATAAAGTCTATTTAATTTTTTTTAAAAAAGGAACACAACACGCTACTAAATAATATGAAATTGCATCTCTGTGTTTTCTATTTTAAAGAGATCTTGCCAAGCTCCAAACCAAGCGCTGAGTAACTATAAAAACATCCCTTTGTTCAGCTGGAGCAAGACGTGTTTTGTGGCAGTGCTCAGATCTGAGCAGCTAATTAATTCTTGATGCTATCTTGTGTAAAAAATGAAATTAATAGAAAATCTTGTTAAAAATACAATAGAAAATTATTTTTAATTATACATTTTCAGGCTGCCTTTTTCAGACTCCATTCAATGTCAAAGGAAAGACTAATGTATACAGTTCAACGTAGCTACATGAAGAGCACATTCTTGTACTGTCCTGTACGCCCTTAGAAGATGACAGCTCCAAGTTTTGCATGACAAAAAAAGAACAGACTGATAACCAAGAAATCGACAATATCCCAAAGCTGACTGGAACTGCTGCTTGCCCAAGCTCATGCTTCATAATTATCTGCCTTCCAGAGTGACACATCCTGAATCATAAATCTTTTTACTCAGGAAATGTGACCGTTAACTCTACTCAGTGGTTGTGCTCCACGATTTAGTAGTTCAACTTAAGGTTTCAGACAAAGCTAAAAGTACACAGTAATATGAATATTAAAAAAAAAAAAAAAAAACTTTTAATAAGATTTTTTTAGATATTTGAGCCAAAAGAATGTGGGAAATTTTTTTTTTGGCTAGATTTATTCACTCTGTCTCTAAATTTCTTCTTCACCACAGTAATGTTCTCAAATACATACTCACAGAACAGACACAGATCAAAGTTTATGTAAACACCCATTCTTTGGGAGGCAGAGAGTTTAATTTCTTATCCACATGCACAGACTGGCATAATCCTTGTTTCCTTTCCTTGATGCGAGTGATGAACTGTGCCAGCACAAAGTCCTTCCTTGTACATGTATGTAGCAAGTCAGCCTAGGAAAGTTACTGTAATACATTATCTACCTCACCACAGCTCATGGCACAAGTTCTGTATATCAATAAATCCCTTGAGGTTAAACAGGGAGGTCTGAGTAACTCAAATTTTCTCAGTATTCGTTATTAAGTCATTTCTTGCTTGCGCTGTGAAGGCAAAAGACACAGAAAAAATAGACTATATTCTGAAAATGCCTGACTTTGAGATACAAAACTCAAAAGCAGTTAAAAATCATTTTGCCTGCATGCTAGCTAATCTCAATGGTTTCCTGCTGCAACTACCACAATGATGCAAAATCAGGAAACCAACCGAAAGCTGCAATAGATAAGCAGACTTGTCGGCTATATGAGATTTTTATCACTTTACAAATAATGAACATTCTTAACCACTTAATACCTATTCCTACTCCAAATTCCCTTTTAAAATCAAGCATAGTGTTTCAGGAGGCATCTTGTAAATATCAGGAAAAATAATTTCTGTTATTTAGATCAATTTCACTTGAATTTCTAGGCGATCTTAACAGATGATATAAAGTATTTGGTGGTAAATACTGCAGTATTAACTTTTGATATTAGCATGGATAACAATCTTCCAAAAGATAATTTCATCCAAAACTACAGCAAGTATCAAAAGAGGAACAGTAAAGCTCTCTGTTTCATGTCCAAACTGAAGTTGATTTATTTATTTAACATTAGTACTTGTTATGCAAACGCAGAAGCAAAATTGCCTCAGACAAGTTCGTTGTGATCCCAGACAAAGTACTAGAGGGCTTAACGATGGACATACACAAAAAGTTCCAACTCACACAGCCGATGACAGCACCTTCCCACCCAAGCAATGCCCCCATGATGAGATGCAGCTCTCAGAAAGGGAGAGGTGCTCTCCTCCACTGCTGGCCCTTTGACGGGACCAGAACAGCCCTGCCCTGGGTCCACCCCTTCCAGTCAGGGGGAGAGCACAGTGGAAACAATTTGCCTGCGCTCCCCAGGCGAGCCACGGCCCTCACTGCAGGTGCTCCATCACCAGCTCAGGNGTTGTGATCCCAGACAAAGTACTAGAGGGCTTAACGATGGACATACACAAAAAGTTCCAACTCACACAGCCGATGACAGCACCTTCCCACCCAAGCAATGCCCCCATGATGAGATGCAGCTCTCAGAAAGGGAGAGGTGCTCTCCTCCACTGCTGGCCCTTTGACGGGACCAGAACAGCCCTGCCCTGGGTCCACCCCTTCCAGTCAGGGGGAGAGCACAGTGGAAACAATTTGCCTGCGCTCCCCAGGCGAGCCACGGCCCTCACTGCAGGTGCTCCATCACCAGCTCAGGCCTATCACAAGTTAGTACTATCTCACTAAAGAGAGAGGTTACAGTTCCGTGAGGAACAGCATTAAAAGACTGCAGATCAAACACCTCCAGAACCTTAGCAGATCTCTGGATTCCTGAAAGCACATTCAAAAAGCACTTCCCTGTATTAGCAAGCGTGTTGAGTCTTCCAAGCAGGACAACTTGAGAACATAGGAGTTCCCCAACCAAAATGATCAGATACTGGATTTTCATTCATCTCAATATGAAATTAAACCAATAGAGAACAACTTGCAAGAAAGGACTGCTGCCTGGGGTATGTTCTGGAGAAACATGACAGCCAAGCCCACCATGCTTTATAATAGTTTTGATACATATTTCTTCAGTATGGATTCCCACAACTGGAATGAGACCAAAACTTCACAACCCTGTAAGCTACAACAAGCTCACCAAACCTGCCATGAATTTCCTCATTAACAATTTTCTCAAAAAAATAACAAGACAGACAGAAATTAGAGCCCAGCTAATATCACAGTAATAACAACCACCCCTAATTTCCATGAGGTTTTCAAAATATCTTCGAAGTCTACTCCGACACAGTGCTATCATGGAATGAAACTATGAGACTTCATTCTTCAAAAAATAACCCCAGAGCTTTCGGAAGGTAATCAGACTCTGGTATAACTCTCATGCCAAGTCCTTCCATGTTTTCTATCCTTATGCATTTTGCTTTATAACAATAGAGGAAAGAAATATGAGAGAATAACTGCTATAATCTCTGAGGGGCAAAAATTCTAAATTTTAATCTCAGACTTCTTCAGTAACGACTCACATGTAACGCAGTGACTGCAGCAATGACACTCATGAGCCCATGCGAAACGTTGTGTACTTGACGCTGGAAGGGTATGGACTCTTTCAGTCCTACATCAGGCAGCTTGGTGTATTCTTTGAGGCAGATACGAAGAACTTGGTGACGTGTGGCCAGAGCCTACTCAGACATGTAAGTTTTGAAACCCCATCTCTCAGAGATGCTGTGGGAGCATGCTGCATGCAAACAAGGGGGGAGCTCTGGG
>WBMW01003096.1:512639-534643 GCA_013396635.1 Penelope pileata
CCACAGACGCGGCCGGCCCCCGCCCCGCCTCCCGCCACTCACGGCTCCGGCCGGGCGCCCGCCGCGGGGTGGGAGGGAGGGAGGGAGGAGACGGCGGAGGCTGTTGGTCCGTTTCCCCGACAGCGGGGCGGAGCGGGGCTCGGTTCTGAGCGCGGCCAGCCGCCGGGATGCCCCAGGGGGCGGCCGGGCGCTGCCTCGGGGGCTCCGTGAGGAGAGTTCAGCGCGTGAAGGTTACCTCCATCGGCCAGGGAGCCCCGAGGCACGGCAGGCAGCGCCGGGAAGCGCCTCGCTTTTCCGTGCTTCCAGTTGAAACTTCGGCGTTGGGTCGGGAACGTTCACAACGGATGTCAGTGCCCCGTGGTCCAAACGCTCTGGAGCCGCTGCCTCGGCGAACAAAGCCAGCCTTCCCCGTTCGCTTCATCCCGAAATAAATCATTATCAATTCGCTAGCCAGCCCCCATGGTTCCTGTCAGCCCTGATCATTAATGCGACCCCCGCAAATCCTTGTGCAACTTGTGTATGTTCGTGTAAAAAGCTATTTCACTCCAACAGAGACTAGGACTCGTACAGGACTTAAATGTAGGTTTCACATGGTAAGTGTGCTCAGCCTTCTGTAGTTCTCCCTTGTATTAAACCTGGAGTGTAAAATTAAGCTGAGGAAATAAGAAAAGAGTGCCCTGGAACTGACACACTTATATTTACTCCCAAATTAACCTTTGATTTCTATTCCAACACCTTGTACCATGTCAGAAAAATTTAGGACACGACCCAAAAATCAGCTTCCCATGTGTGTCCTCCTTATCACTTCTTCGCTTTCTGTGCATTCCAATATGTTCAAGTTCGACCTTCATGTTTTCAGTGAGAAAAAGAATGGAGTATGTGTGTGAAGCATCTGCCTTGCTTCACCTTGCTTCCTCAATATAATCTTAGAGAAGATGTAAGTAATTTTTATTTTAGTAAAACTGAACTAGGCAAACACCAATGTGCCGCAGCCACAAAGAAGGCTAATGGCATCCTGGGCTGCATTAGGAACATTGCCAGCAGGTCAGGGGAGATGATCCTTCCCCTCAGCACTGGTGATCTGGTCCAGTTCTGCCCCTCTCCTCCAGTACAAGAGACACATGGACATGCTGGGGAGAGTTCGGCTTAGGGCCACGAAGACGACAAAGGGCCTGGAGCCTCTCTACTATGAGGAGGGGCTGAGAAAGCTGGGACTGTCTCACCAGTGTCTATAAATATCTGAATGGAGGGTTCAAAGAGCCAGGCTCCTTTCAGTGGTGCCCAGTGCCAGGACAAGAGGCAGTGGGCACAACTTGGAGCACAGGAGGCTCCCTCTGAACACCAGGCAGCACCTCTGTGCTGTGCGGGTGACAGAGCACTGGCTCAGGCTGCCCAGAGGCTGTGGAATCTCCTCCCTGGAGATCTTCAGCAGCCGCCTGGACATGGGCCTGAGCACCCTGCTCGGGGTGTCCCTGCTCAGGCAGGGGTTGGAGCAAATGGACCCACAGGGCCCACCTCAGCCATTTGGGGATTCCATGCTTCATCCAGTGAGAGGGATTAATAGCATTGTCACATAGTGGAATTCAAAACTAACCTTATCTCTCTAATGACATTGCATTGAAATAGATATCTCAAAATAAATACCCTTTGATAGAGAACAAAAAAGTACTCTTCAGTCCTCTAGAAAGCCATGGGGCAGCATTTATCACGAGAAGAAATACCACGTTCCTAGATATTTGTAGGCTTTGAAATTTTAACCTTGAGATAATTATCCTTACCAAGACTGAAGAGGGGAGATAGCACAGTTTTAGTTTTTCAGGCTAAATCCAGGGCTTCAGACTGCCGGAGTGTTGCAGGGTATTGTGATTTATCACTACTTACTTGACAATACACAATTTCTGCCTTCTTCTAGGCTTTTCCAAAGAAAAAGAAAACCACTTTTGAAGCAGCACAGGGAGCTCTTTTGAATCACAAGTGTATGACAAGTTTCACTGTTAATGTGTTTGATCTCGTGGAGTCATTATTGATCTTGGTAGCTATTGTGAGACAAAGAACATGTTGTCTAATCTTTTGATTGTTATCTTAAGACTGCTGTGGTCATCCTTTGCTGCAGTTTCTTGAACAAATAAAGAAAAAATCATTTAGATAGCTGCCAGCTATCTAATATGTTTGAAAAATTTAGATGGCGTTAGTAAAAGCTAGATTTACCCAAAAGTTGAATGTCTTTGTAGTTAGGCCCATAATTTATTCATAAATGGGAATAAAGCTTCAAGAGCATATTAATATATTCATTAATTTCATAGAAAGTACTGCCTGCTGTGTTTTTTTTTATATCAGAATAGCACAAAGATCATTCTTACAGCTATGTGCTTTCAAAAGTAACATCAGTGTTATTCAAAAGAAGCAGGACTAAGTACAGAATGTTTTAGTCATTTAAGTACACTCAAGAAACATTTTTAGGTTTTAAAATTATGAAATTATAGGCATATATAATACGAACATAAAAAAAATGCAGATCAACTGCTAGTTAGTGATAGTCAGTAATTATGTCCAGTGAACATCTCTTTGCACCTCTCTCACAACCTTTCACCCTCATTAGAGTGATTATGATCTAAACAGAACTAGAAAAATCATAAGCATGTACTACATGTCACTGTTTTGAGATTTTTTCACTTTTATTTTATAATCCACTGAATTAAATATGGATTATTTTACTCTTCTGTAGGCTTGTCCCCACTGCCCACAACTGTTTTTTTTATTATTATTATTGTCAGTAAAACATGTGCTAGATCAACCCATAAAGGAAGGGCAGATGGTTTTCATGGTGCATATTGCAGAAACAGGAAAACTTGAAAATATGGTACCAATTGTGCCATTTATTTCAGCCTGCACGTGCTGCAGCAGAGTGTACTGAAGCTGTAAGCAGCCTAGGTCACAGAACTGAATACTGAGTTGTGCTACTGAAATTCAGGGATCACTTCTTTAATCTTCTGCAATGTAAGTGAGAATTTTGTATATGTATGACAATAAGAATTACAAAAGCAAACACAGCTGTATATATCTTCTCCACTAAAAGAAAAGATGAAAGAGAATTTATTGGAGAGAAGTCGGCCATTGCAGAAGAGACACTAGGTCAGCATCGACAACAGTATTACTGCACCTAACTGGAAACTAGGAACTCAACCCAATGCTTTCCTTTAAGAATGAGGTGCCTGAAATCAATCGACTCAAAAATTCAGCTCCTGAGTTTGCACCAATCTCCTTCCAGTGCTATCATGCTGTGCTACACCTAAAGGAATGGAGTTCCCCTGTCTGATTTGTCTGAAACTGCTTTGAACTAGGATGTTGGTTACATAAAAAATTTTATTCCCATCTTTATTTCTACTTCTTTTTAAATACTTAATTACTAACATTAGCTGTCCAGGCTGTGTGTTTAATTACATATATGGAAAACATAATTGACTATAACTTAAAACAAATTTTGGCAAAGTGCAAGCAGCAAGACAATTCAACTCACGCTGCAATGCTAACAGGGATATATAAAGCTGAAGTCTCCTTCCAATTACTCGTTATATGCATCACAAATGTTTTAGCAGATATGAGAAGAAAACTTACTTGTTTAGCAGTGGGCTATTTTCTTTCAGTACATTTTCAGAACAAAACCAGACCCTAAGGTTGCCTTCTAAGGTGGTTTTACATTTTCAGCCTTTATGCAAAATTCTTATAATACAGTAATGTGTTATGTGGGAAAATAGAATCTGTGTCCCAGGCTCATTTCATATTGTCTGCTTTCAACAAATCAAGCAGTGCAGAATTAATTATATTTAGCATATTAAATTGCCCATTGTGCAACTTTGAGAAACTGCTGGTGTGTTGGAGGGATGTTTAATCTCTCCTTGTATCACACTTACAGCTCAACCTGTAGAAAGTAGGGTGGGAGAAAATGAAGTGTACTGCAGGATATACAACTGCTGCCCCATCACCAGTTAATGCAATTACATTTCAGGGCAAAGTATGAATAATGCCCAAAAGCAGCCATACAGTTGGAACACATGCTTAATAGCAGCAGTGTTTTATAAAAGTTTGTGGAAGAAAACGAGGTTTTTATATGGAATTCTTCAAGGAATCTTAGAGGCTGTTCTATTAAATATATTTGTCAATTTTATAATCATGTGCTGTAAATATTCAAATTACATCAATAGCTGAGAAATACTAGTCAAATGCAATCAAAACAAGCCACTTCAAATTGTTACTTAGTAGCATTGGAGAAGATCATAGTCTGAAAACTGGAGGGAGGGGATTTTCCATCAAGTTACAAATTTTCCAGGCTTTACATTCTGATCTCAAGTATGTTCTAGGTGGCCCTACTCCAGTGGGGGGGTGGACCAGAGATGACCTCCAGAGGTCTCTTCCAGCCTCAACCATTTGGTGATCGTGTGTGAAATGCTGAGGGATTTGTGCCAGATTTGGTGCAGCATTGTTTTTCAAGGCATCCTCATAGAATCAAAAATGTGAGTTTGAGCTCATTAAGGTAGAAGGAAACATTAGATATGGGTTTCTTGCACCTGGGTTGGCTGCTCCAATACTGGCTTACTGAATAGAAGCACTTTTGCATATATGTGGTTGTCTATATGCTCTTCTTTTCTTTCAAGTGCCTGAAAATAAAAACATTGTTATAGAACAAACAGGGTGTTTAACTTAGCATAAAACTTCTTTTATATTTAGTGTGAAAAGCCACAATTTTGTTCTTTGTGATTCATTCCCACCACACACATTTTTCACTTTGGCTGTGAAAGCAAATACTCAATTATTCATGCAACTCTTTAGGAACAGGTTGCAGTTATGACAATGCTGAAAAGCCAAATGTTGTGCTTAAAAATGATGTACTGGCTGCCTAAACTAATACCCCCTGCACACGCAAGTTATCCTGAAATGCATGGGAGTGTAACATTTCACGTGCTGAAATGCAGGTACTGTGACCAGCAGAAACATTTCTATGGGTTTAATGTCTCTATATACGCATATACGTACATAAATGCGATCTCTGTTGTGTTATCTAACCATGACTGGAATTCTGCATGATACTCGTATATCGCTTTCTATCTAATTGCTGTTGATTCCTGTAAGCTTAAAAGAAACTGTCAGCAAAGGAACAGGGTTACTCATTTGAGCCGAGTTAGTTTGTGTTGAACAACTGATAAAGATCATATCTGGTATCAAAATACATGATACGGTGAGACAGACATTGTCTTCCTACCATGATGGGGTAGCAGATGCAAATCCTTGTGACAGAGTTGTTAATAACTCAGAAGCTGCTGTCTTGAATTTAAATAGAAAAGTTCCCCACTCAGATCAGAGAAGGAGAACAAGATGAGGCATGTGAAGATAATGCACAGAAACACATGCTACAGGCATAACACACACGGTGATTTAAAAGAGACAGTAGCAACCAAGACATTAATAATAGATATGGAAACGCATCACTGCATGGCAGGGAAATAATACTGCTTGTAAAACTTTAGTTGACTTTATACTCATTCAAAGCTAAGTTACAGATAGGAAAATTTCGAATCATAGACCCAGAAATGACATAAAAATCAATTTTAGGAAAATAAGCAAAACCAAAACATTCATTTAAGCCCGCTGAGGGCTTGGATCTTTGTTGTTTTTTGTTGTTGTTGTTTTTTCCCCAAGAAGTACACCTGTGTGTAAGAACCACTAAAATATGGATCTGTGTTTCTACATAATCCAGAAATATGCACATGGAGATATGATTGTCAGCAGTCCTAACTAGAAATTTCCCATTAGCAAAATTGATACCAGTTGCTATTCCACTGACTCGCTGTCATTACTTCCCTTTTCAAATGTCTTACTTTGCAACAAAATGGCATTGTGAATCTTTATGCAGAATGGCATCCAACGCCCACTGAGGACACAGAAAAACATTCCACAGGCTTCTAGTGTGTGAATTAACATATACAGGCTCCCACATTCAAAAACAGCCCCACACAGAAAAATATATATATATATATCCTTTAAATAAATTTTTATCCTAGGACACTTTATTCAAATTAATGCAGAAAAGCATCCATATTATTTCCTACTTGTTTCACAACTGAGACAACACCTGGCTGTGCACTGTGATAACCTGCTTTGCCGTATAGAGGCTTTGCCAACCATCACTATCATCTTCAAAATGCAATTGAGACTGGAGGAGATCCCTGATCCATATTCCTCATCTTGGAGAAAGAAATGATTACTATACCTTATTTATTGACCCCTAAGGATCGTCTCCAGTCTAAATTGTTCAATGGTTCTTCTGTATGATTAGTTCATTCAATGTCTCACTCATTCATTTTTACATACCAGGACAGAGATAAACAAGCTTTTGTTTTGAGAGATTTCTGTATCTGTTCCATTAAAAATACCAGTTCCCGTAAAAATGCTTAAAATCCTGTTTTGTCCTTTTAACATTTCAAACTGAAAATATTGTCATGATGAAAAATCTGAAAATAAAAATAATATTACCTCAAATTATTTTTTGGGGGAAGAAAATTCAAATATTTTGACCTTCTTTGATATTCACCATTTCATTTGGTGTTTTTATTACAACAGCAGTTTGTTTTTCTCTGAAATCCCTTCCTTACATCAGTACTCCTATGAGATGACACTGAACCAGGACTCCTGACTACATCTTAGATGAAAGCTATATTTATACACAATATAGTAATAACAGCAACAGAAAGCAGTGGTGTAAACTTGAGATGCTTTTTAAATTTTTCTGTAGAATTTAAAATAAACATAACAATGAGAAAAATAACCAATGCAATTATCTCCCAAAGTGTACTGCTGACAACCAAAGTGTTTATCAGCTAGGAAACTGCCTAAAAGCTGAAGTCTTGCCAATAATTCTGTTTTATATATCACATACAGCAAGCAGTGATCTTTTCAAGTATTTACTATACAGCGTAAATGAAACCTCAGGAAAATACTTGAAGATGGATAAAAAGAATAATTGTTCTCATAACATTCTTTTTTTTTTTTTTTTCAGACTGCAATTGATATACCCCAAACCACATCTCCCCTATTTGAATTGTCATTCCAAACTTTTGTCAGAGGAGGCCTAAGGTCTTAACATTGCATAGCTTTGATTGGCTTTCAAAAAGAAAGCAGATTAAACATCTTACAGTGTATTGCCTTGTGAGAAAGCAGTTGTATTTTCTAACTATCAGAACGATTCCAATATAATGCAAAGTCTTAAATCATGTATACTGACAGTGGCTTGTGTACTCACGGCAGCGATGCTCTTATGCCCTTAATTATACTTTATTGTTTGAAATCTTATTAAAACAGCCCTCATAGGAAAAGTTTGAAAGAATCTCATGAAGAGATTTTTTCCCCTGAATTTCAGAGATCTTTGTTATGAATCTAATGAACTTTAAATCTAGTTAACATTTCGCACAATTCATAAATGCATATCATTTAATAAGATTTGTTTTAGTTAGGAGAAAGTAGCATTCTTATTTCACCTCATTATCACCGTACTATTGAACAAAAAAATTATGTTTTTCTATTTGCAGTATATTTTCATGGTACAGTGTCTGGTGAGAGCACAAGACTAAGTAGTATATACAAAGCAGATTTTGAGAAAGCATTCTAAAGATTTTCATCACATGGTAGAGAAATAGTTGCAGAATTTTCTTTGATTTATTTTGTCTGTTATTCTCACAAATGATTTTGTCCACTATCTAAACTGCCTAAGAGAAGTATATGTAATGAAAAAGTGAAAGGAAAAAATGGATTCCCTAATCATATTGGTCTGTGCCAGCATGTAAACTACCACCTTACTATCATTGTTTTTAATACTTGCTTCACTTAATAAATACATTCCTAAGTAACTGCAGACGATTATTTTAAAGGGGAAAATGAAGCCATGCAGACTTGCCAAGAAACAGCTTACTACATTTTTAAGAAATGTTTCACTTCTTTACAGTAATTAAAAATGCACTTAGTATTTTGCACTTATGCTTGGATATACTACAGCTGTAGTTTCTAGTATCCCCATATTTCAAATAGCATTACTTTTCTGGATAAAAAGGCTCTATAGCAAGATCCTCCTAGGACCTTTGATTTAAAAAATACTGCAGCAGAAAGAGATTAAATAAAAGCTGTTATAAATTGAGTAAAATAGTACTAACTGTTACAGTATTTGGAGTTCAAAGAAAGCACTAACATTGCTTAGACCTTGACTGTGGAAATATTTTCCCAGAAGCTCTGTGGTGCTTTACCTAGAATTTTAATTAAATTAGGATTAACTATTTTACCATTTAGATTTTTACCTACTTTGCTGAAGAATAAGTGAGAACCCAGAGGAATTCAATCTAGAAGAAACAGCAGAGTCTCAAGAAAAGGTGCTTGGCTAATGAAGTAGTTATCTGAAATAAAATGAGAAAGTAGATGCAGCTGGAATCTNTGAAACCTTTTCCTTTACTAAAGGCAGTAATTTCCTGTTGCTGATGTAGACTTTTTTTGCTTCAAAACCAAAATGATATTTTCAGAGAACAAAAATATTCAATTTCAAATTTATCTTTCATTTCTATGAAGAGCTCTTCTGAGCTCTTCTGTAATAACTTCACAAACTACAAAACCAAAATCTACATAGAATAATGTTCTGTTGGTTATGTGAGTATTTGGTGACATTACCTACCACATCTTCATTTGGGGACTCACAATTTATTAATAACATTTGCTCTGCAGTCTGTTTCTAAAAAAGGCAAGAGTTCCCATAATAACACTGTCCATGGTAATTTTTAGAGCTGTTATATATACAGAAAAATCTAAAACATTCATTGGTATGGGGAGTTTATATATTTATATATTTGATGCATGCAGCATAGAGATATTTCTGTAATCTCTGTGTTCTGTTACACTTAGATAATGAAAATCCTCCCAAATGATATACTTTCTTCTGTGACTTTCTACAAAAAATAAAAAAATCTAACCTGATAGTAACAGAAATAGAAACAATTCCTGCCACATAAGATTTTGTTAAACAATTAAAATAAAATTAGTCAGAACTCCCCTTTCTACCATACCAGATCTACTAACAGTTCTGCTTACCAAATGGTATCTAAATGTGACACTAATCTATCTCTAATTCTTTTATGTATGTTTTCTCTGGGCTTAATTTTTGGTCAACATCCAGAGACTGATTGTTCTTTTAATTCCGGGAACAATCAGGTAACTGAGACAAGATATGTTTAGGCAATAGTCAAGGATTTCAAATACTCTAATATTTTTATTAATGGAAGGAATCCAGTGTTCATTTATGATGAGAGAAAATGAGTTCTACAGAGAAACAATTCAACAAGCCAATCTTTTTCTGCAGCTGATTTGCATTTTTCTGTGGTGCCACTATGAAATAGTAATTTCATAATTAATACTTAATTTTCATGAGGAAGTATTTTAAATAATTTTTAATGGTCTCCTAAAGAAAGCTGTCAATTTAAACAAAAGGGATTATGTTAATTATTACTCTCAATAAATTCAATAGTGATATTTTAATGATATTTTCAGTTACTCAGTTCAGGGAACATGACAAATCTGTTAATTTCTGATGAAATGAGATGTTTTCAGAAAGTGGATAGCCATGTTACTTCTGATGGAACTGCTTTTAGATGATAATGAATCACAACATGCATGTAGGTTTTTAGGTTATGTTACATGTGCTGACTTGCAATAGCTGTGCTTTTCACTTGTTAATATTGCTACTCTAGCAAATTCTAAACCGCATGGAATAATAGCCATGTACTATGGAAACATGAATTTAAACGAGATGTGTAAAATCAACATTCCCAGGCAACAACATGGAAAATTCCCAGGCAAAAAGGTGGAAGTCTGGAAAATCCTCACCTCACTAAGTCAATGGTAAAATTCCCACTGATTTTCTTCTGTTGAGTCTAATTCCCCATTCTTTTGTTTGCATTAACATCAGTTCAGAGTTCTCTTTCTTGCTCTTTCAAATATTTTCTTTCCAACATAAATGACAGGGATTTTTTAAGATTAAAACACTTGTAAGATACAGTCTAAAGGAGAATTATTAAAAACAGTAAGGAGGAAATAAATTCATGTATTCTTGTAGTTCTTTTAACTGAGAAAGTTAAAATCTGAGAAAATGGTAATAAGTAAGTCTAGATGTTTAAATAAAGTTGGATTGAGCTGTTGAGGAATTATTTTCAAGTATGCATAATGCCACCTACCACCCTTTTCCTGAAATAGAGCATTTCATATATATCTCAACTGAATTCTTTAGAGGCTTAAGCAGATTTAGATAATGATTCAGTACAAATGATCATTCATGGTCTCATGGATTAGGAATAAAGGGTAGAATTGCAGAATTCCTTCATTGCTAACAAAATGTCTACTGTTAAATTCCCATGGAGAACTTGAGCTCTAAACAGCTGTGTTATATTTTTAATGTATTTGTCTGGATTGAATTGTCTGTCTTCAAATATATTCAGTCTGTACAATATACATGAATTACAACGGTATTGTCAAGATGTATTGGAGGAGGACAGATCAGAAATGTAAGGAGTAGGCATCTCCCAAATATGGTCATAATTATTCCATAAATTACTAGACGATATGTCAACAGCACAATGAATAGTATTGACTTTCATTCCTGAGTTACAAAAATGCAATACGTTATCTGAATTATTTATTTGGAAGAAGAACCAAATCAAATGTCAGGGAACTGTTTGAAGTATAAATATCATAGGTGCATGAAATACAAACTGTTCTGAATCTCAAACTTTTTACATTTTTAATCAACCAGTTATGGATCACACTGAAGCTGTTACAACATGGAAGAAATATACCAAGTGGATTATAGAACTCTGGAAAGCTATTGAAATCTGGTCTTTAGGATAAAAGGTCAAAATTCATAAGTTCCAGATGGAATAATACTCTGAAAGCTGAAATCCCCAAATGTAGGAGATAGAACACTACTGCCAGTGTTCAAAGAATACTGAGAAGGTGGATTTTAGAAGAATGACACTGCAAAAAAATGTAACAATGACAGGTTAAGGAGTCACCATTTCACATATTGTCTGTATTTTTTATGCCAACTTTTGGATCACAGAAAAATATTTAATCTGACAAGTGTCTTACCTTTTCCCTCTTACTGATGATGAAAAAGAAAATTCTTTGTATTGTAAAATCACATATATTTATTTGGGAACAAGGCATGAAAAATGTTGTGTACCTCTCACTGGAATCACAAAAAAGTCATGCAGACCTATTCATTACTTCTAGACTTTGAAATCAGCTTGTGTGGTATTAATATTGGCAAGCTGAAGTACAATAGTATATAAGGAAGGCAACACATGGCTGCAGTTTCTCACAGGGAAAGTAGGACTTAATCCTTGGCTAAATTTCTCTTCAATAGTTCATATTTTAGCCAGTAATATCTTTTTGAAGACTAATTGCCTTCAGATTAAAACTGACCAACTTCATCTGAATGTAAGTGTTTTGGCTATACTGAACAACGTTGGTTTTGTGGCTTTCAGTCACAAAATTGTAACAGCAGAGAAGGTCTGAATCAAGGGAGCCTGTGAAATTGAACAGGGTTATGATGATTTACCTCACTGCTTTCAGACTCTTGAACTCTTCAGAAAGTGGAATTAGTCAAAATAAAAAATCTAGCCATACAAATTATATTTCTTGTTTGAAAACAAAGAGAATTCTCATTAGAAAGTATACATTGCCACTAGCACAGTAATTTATTCTGATGTTGCATCTCGCTGAAAATTCCTTTGTAAAGAAGTGCCAAATTCAGTCAGTTTTGCAGTGTGATAATATGGTTCACATCTTTTGTGATGTTCTCGTTGCACAAAATATCCAGAAAACCACTGTCCTTGGCCAGTGGACAATTTTCTGCCCCTCAGTGGCACAGTGGACCATTCACCTGCCATATTTCAACATTCCACTTTCTCTAGATGTCTATATGGGGGGGGGGGGGGGNGGAAAATTGTATTTTTCAAATATCATATAACTGCCATTTACTTTAATATATATACAAAGCTATATATGAATTCTTTCATATGATAGCCTGAGAGACCAAACCAAGCTCAGGTTTCCACTTTATTTCATGATGTATACATACCAAGAGATTTTCAGTCCCTGTTCTGACAAGCTTTCAATTTGAATAAGCAAAGAAGACAAACAGAGGAAGAAATGAAATATTAATATCTACAGTTAGAGATGGAGTACTGTGCTAGACAAAAAGTATCAGGCTGCCAGGGGTTCAAAGCCAGGATCTGAGTGTAGGATCTGTGATGGTGCAGCATCTCAATGTGAATGCTAGCCTTCTTCCGTGCCTCGTGGGGTTTGATGCTGTATTTTTTTAAACCAAATCTGGTTTGCAATCCTGACTACAGCAACCGCAGTTTTTCTTGTTTAGACCAGAATAACTATCCTTCATTTATTTTGGAACTTGAAACTCTTGTTCCAGTCTCTTCCCCACAAAGGAAATGCCAAAAGAAAAAAATGCTTTAATAACATATGGGTAACCACAAGAGTAAAGCTAGAGTAATTTTAAGTGAAACTTGATCTAATCAAAGAAAAGCTCTGTATTCCAACTGGCTTATTCACTCTTTTCAAAGTATAACTACAACATCACAATAAGTAAATAAGACAGTATCTTCCTGTTTTTCAGAAGCAGAGATGGAGTTTGGACACGTTATATTATTTGATTACGGGTAGACCATTTTCTTTCAATGTACATATACTAAATGTATTCTGCTTGTTATCTTTCAGGTAGTTTCAGATACCCTGCTTGGCCACTCACAGGAGATATGCACAGAAGCTGTATGCATGGAACTGGAAGCAGAGCAGGCAGACTCCCAGGGACTCCATGCATTTCCAGACAAGGAAAATCTTGAACAGCTTTAGGGTTTGTGACTTTGGGTTAACGTATTTCTGCTTGAGTCTAATTCAGACATCTTAGCCTTTTTTGGCCTGCAAGCATGAGAATTTTTTCTCATGATCAACTCATGAATGCATAAAATGAATTCTCCATGTAAACGTTTTTAGAACTCATCTTAAAAAAAGTCATTTAATTAAAGGGACAGCATTGCATGCTTGTTAGTTAACTGTAGACTACTCCTGATTTGGAAAACTTAGAATTAATATTTTTTTTCTTCGAAATCGCAAGGACACATTGAATCACAGGCTGCATGTGCCTGCGACTGGGTGCAGCTGCAGTGTATATGCTTGGACTGCTCAGGGATCCTCTGAACAGCAGTGGTCTCTACCAGGTGGTAGATTAAAAACACACCTTTGTGTTTTTGCTACAGGATTCTGTTGCAAAATAGCTAACTTATACTGCTATGCTACATGCCATGTAAATGATGTACAGCTTGTGAGCTGCTCCCTTACTCAATGGCGAACTTTTGTCTAAGAATTTAGGCAGTGTACGCAGTGTTTGGCTTAAGAAATTTTTACAGTGTGCCTTTTGCTGCTGAGCTGTAACAAATTTACCTACCTGAAATATTCTTATAGGTGGACTGGTAAAGTGATGTTTTCTTTCTCATAGTGCTTATTAATACAGAACATTGATCTATGCTCAAAGAAATCCTGCTTATAATGCTTTGTTCCTGATAAATTGCCAATGCAGATATTTTAAATCAAACGAGAAATTCATTTGCCCCCTTTTGCGTAAAAAGTCTTATTTTCATTTACTTCCCCCATGTGTATGGAGATGGCTGGCCTTGATAAAGGCAGGGTAGGTGTTGTGCATGCAGCATCTTATTTTTTTGCAACCATTTTCAGTACTTACGCATAACTTTTTTCTCTTTTCATAAATAATTCTAGCAGAATGAATGCAGAAAATTGAGATTATTTCATTTGTCCCTTAAATGCAAACTGAATGAACCAACCTAGTCAGTTATAAAAGCAGTCGATCAGAAGTGATATTCTCCTGTTAGTAACAAGTTTTAGATTCTTTCATTTCCCAAAATAACTTCCTTACAGGCTTTTCCCATCATAGTTTTTGAATATAGCTTAAAAGCCAGCTATTTGAAGTGATTGATCTAAAAAGCTCACAGCCCACAAACCTTTATTATGAATTGCACGCTTATAATCTGCTTTGTAACCTTACTTCCTGACCCAGCCCTAACCTGAGGTTCTAAAAAGAGGAGTCATCTGCCATGCAAATCCTTAAATTTTCCAAATTAGCCTTCCAGTAAGTTACTATAATTTAGTCAGGGCCTTTCCAATCCATAAACTTCACAATGGCCACATAAAACCCAATGTAGTTATGTAGGTGACTTGCAGTTCTGACAGTGAACATCCATACGTGGTAATTCTTCTGGAAGAATATTCAAAATCATCTGAGAGTGTGTCCAATTATTTTTTAAATATTTATTTAAAATTAACTTTCTTAAGCCAGGATTACCTATAAACTCACATTTTTAAAAGCATGCTTTAAAAATATCTGGGGATTAGAAAATTCAAATATAAATCTCTACTAATTATCTCTATATCTCAATGTTAAATCTGCTAGGCATACTAGAAATGTGCTACACTCATTTTCCACTTTTAAATGACTTAAAGAGCAGACCCAGACATCACAGGCATGCATCTTCTCCCTGCAATTGCCCCTGGCAATCCAGGTAATATTTTACAATGGCCATGTTACCCGCTGCCATGCTGGAAGCCTGCTTCCACCGAGCACCTCCTGAACACAGCTAATCTCATGAACTTCAGTGGGCTACTCACATATTTGAAATTGAAAAATGTTCAGATCTAGGAATAATAAGGGCTTTAGACTTCAGCTTGCTTTAAGCTTTGAAGTATCATTAGAAATATCATTGGACATACCAATTGAGCTGTGACGTCATATGTTCAGTATTGACATTTTAACTTGATTTTGTAGCCTGTAATGAGCATGGTTAACTGTATATACAGAATACAAATGAAAGTTTTAATTCTTAGCTATAGTGGGGAATACTTTCATACAAAAGGTTAAAGTTGATCTGAAGTATTAATTTTCTTTATTTCTTAAAGGTTTGAGTATATGCGCTCTGTCATTAGATAGCTGAACTATAGAAAACGGTGGCTCACAGGAACAGAATTTAGGATGTCCTTGGGGGGGCATAAATTTATCTGAGAGACAGAGCAAAGGGTAGTTGAGGACAAAAAAAATCCCACAGAAAAACAGAAGGAAGACTGAAGAAATCAAATACTAATACTCTGACATTAAGATTTTTAACCTCATTGTTCTGACAAGCCTGCTTTTAATTAAAGCTCTTGGTTTCTTAAGTGATATTTATATAATTTGGTTACATATTAAGAGTTTTTAAAGGGTATATAAGTCAAATGTCCATGATTTTATCTGAAATCTTTATATTGTCAGTGCTGTGATGCCTACAGATCACAATTTGATGTGGTAGCCACATTGCAAACACACTGCCAAAGATCTGTCCCTGCCCTGGATTACGACACGTAGATTTTCACTGATAATAAGTAATGAAATACAGTCATTTTAAGAATGATTTTGTTCAGCTTTCATTTGGCTTTTACAATTTTTAGATTAAATAGTCAATAGAAGTGATTATGTAAAATGTCACTGATTCTTCAGGTATTTGCCTGAGCAGGGGCTCTAGGAATCAGCATGGTTATTCCAAGCATACATAGATTCACCTGCTAAACTGAGGAGAAAAAGCGTCAAATGGCAAAACCTAATACAATATACAGAAACCAGAACTGTTCATTAACCAGTGTCACAGATTGTGTGGTAGAACTGAAGGCTGTTTCCACAGCCATAAAGGAGCAGCAAAGCCACCACCGCTTCGGCAGCAAGAGTCTGGACACAAAGAGATGTCCCCAGACTGAATTTCTTTTTACGAGTGCATTTGAGAAATGCCCTCTGCTGTTTATTACCAATACTGCATCACTGTACTTACCTCCTTTTTCAGCCATCTGTGTTGCTAATAAACTATTTATTTATGTTTGTGCTGTTATCTGTTATTATCAAAAAGTTTCTGATGCATGCAGTCAATAGTCATCGACAGTCAGCAGAAGGCTGATCAGACTACCCGGTGTCATTTGCTTTGTTATGTGGAGAAGGCAAGAGAAAGCAACCTATTACAAGGAAACAATTCAAAATATTTCTTTGTTGCCCTTGGCAAGCAGGTGCAAGCAGGTGTGTGCTGATCCAGAAGATAGCTTATAGATGTAGTCCTTTTCCCCCAGTCATCTTCAGAGATGACATAAACTGTGACTCCCTTTTTCGTAGGATTCCAAGGTTTTGCACTTACAAAGCCAAATTTGAATTGCAGATCTGTAGTACAACAATGAACTTCATTACTTTTCTTTCTGTTGGACTGCCTGTTTTGTAATTGATTGTGCTATTATGCCAGGATGAGGGATCCTCGACCTAGTAACATTTAAGTCTGTATATGCAGCTCTCCTGGCATTAGCTTCTGTGATTACACAGTATGTCACTTCTCAAATTTGTGATTAGTCCATTGAGAAGGTTTTCCAAGATGTGAAGTCTCAAAGTCCCTTCCAAAATTCTACTGAACATTTTGTTTCTTCATTGGCTTATCATAGAATCATTATAGGTAACTTGATGTTGATCTTATATATATATGTACATATATGCATATACATATATATACATACTCTTCTTTGTTGGAAAAATTGCACACTGTAAGAAGTTAACTGGTACGAGTTCTCACAGCTTTCATTCTTGGCTGAAAACAGACCAGCAAGTGATTATAGCAGCAGATGTCACGCAATATAAATGCTGTGTTTGGTCATTTTACGATGTTGTCTATCACAGACAGATAGTGAGACAGCTTGAGTAACTGCCCAAATGAGCTCAGAAGTCAGTCATTGAAGGAGAAAAAAAGTAAGGGGTAGGTTGTACTGGTAGTGCACAAGTCACTTCCCTTCATTTTGGTGAATGATTTTAGGGACACTGCAGACCTTCATTTTGTTCTGGCCATGAATATTTGTGCAGTCATTTTTAGTTTGCTCTGACAATCCTCTGAGACTCATCATGAGCAGAATGTATAAACTTCATTTGTAATTCCTCTGTACACCTTCATAATTCCTTAAAATTCCACATAACTTGATGTGACATTACCTATCTATTCTGTGGGTGAAATTCATTCTGTAGGCTAAAATGTGACGTTAGAATAGCATCCATGCATTTGGAATTCCTGTATCACCTCCTAGACAGGCAGATATGTAATTTCTGCTAAATCAGATACTACAAGCAAACAGCTTTAAATTCTTCTCCTGTAATTGCAGCAACCATATTTAATCCCTGCAACAACTTCCATATAATCAACTAGATAATGATCTGAAAAAGAGCAGATGAGATAAGCTATCAGCTGCTGTGTTTCTGATTTGACTGTATAAAAATGAAAGCAATCTTGCTAGCCATCTGCAGACAGTTCCAGCTCCTCTGAGTCTTTCTGCCGTTAACAGAACTGCCAGGGAGGTGTGATCTGGGCGCAGTCTGAGCGTGATGCCTCAGAGGCAAGTTCTCTTCTTTCCTGTAGTGCATGCACAAAGAAATGTTTTCTTTCTCACACTTCTACAATACATTGTAAATTGTTCTGGCTTCACATACAATGGACTTCTCACAGAAGTTGTCCCCATGGATTTGAGTAAAAGTGATCTCATATTCATAGTATGAAAAAGTGGTGGCAGCATTGCCCAGGGATGTGCTGCCTGGAAGGCAGTCTGATTCCAATGTGGCTGCTTGGTGGGCAGTCCCCATGCTGTACCACCTTGCATCTCTTGGGATGGCAAAGACCCCTGGTTGGCTATGATCAGGTTTGTTAGCTCAGCTGCAATGCCACAAGCCTTTATCTGGCCTCTGGAAGGCTAGGAGGTCATAAAAGAAACTTCATAGGAGTTGGCTATTCCCGACCTGAGACAAAAGTAATGACAATTGTACACAGTTGGCAAAGGAACACTGAAGTGAGCAGTGGAACTACTGGCTGTTCACAGTCAAAGCTTTCATTGGTAGAAAATCAGCTATGATGGGATATAAGGTAATTTTGGAGTTTTACAATGTACTGTTCTTAGTAGTTCTACAACCATTGCGTAGTTGGGAACAGACACAGATTTTAAACCTGAAAAATATGGTCATCATTTATTTTGTTTTTCCTCAGAGAAAGGTGGGGTCTTCTACGTGTTCTTTGACCTTATTCAGTCCCAATGGAGAAATGACATGCCCAAGAAGAGACTACTCGGTGCACCTGATTTAGCATTCAGCAAAATTCAGCTTCAGCACTCCTGTATTGACATGTTGAAGCACAGCCTGTAGGGTAGTTTTTTCATGAGCTTCAGGAGTCTTTCCAAAGACAGTAATATTATCCAGATAATACTAGATTCCAAGCTTGTTATTAAGAATTATTAGCATATTTGAAAAGCTCTGGATGTTGATTCTGGGCCATATGGCATATGAATAAAAGAGAAAAGTCCATTAAGTGTAATAAATGCTGTGAAACATGCATTCTGAATGCTCGGAAATATGCATTCTTTAAATCAAGAGTAGAAAACATACTCTGCAGATAATACGTCCATATCTGTAAATGGATAACTGTCAATCACAATGGCTTTTTCTGGCTGCCTTAAATCCACACAAAAACAAGTACTCCAGTTTGCTTTTTGTCACCACTGCGCTGAAATGAATTCAGAAAATGCAGTGTCTTCATTAGCATCATTCTGGGCTATTTTTTTAATTATCTTGTGACTCAGCATCTCTCATTCAATTGTAGAGAATATAATTTCCATTGTAATAGTGGCACATCAGATTGAATTTTCATGCTGTGAATAAACCTTTCTGCACATCTGGTATTTCCATGTAATGGCTGATACTATCTCTTTTGTAACAGCTGAAACTGGAATTTGTATTGCAGCAGTGTTTGGTTGTACTGCATCCAATACGTATTTCCGTATTTATTGCAGTTTACAGATTTCTGCTTGGAAGGAATATTATTGCACACAATAAAGAATTCAGCAATATGTACCAAAAGTCATTTTCATATGCAGGAAGCAACAAGAACAATGTTGTTTTTCAGGTACTTTCACTAGATCTATCAAGTGTCAAACTTCTACAGCATTTCAGGGAAAGGCACTCACTGAGCACTGAAACACAGAAGCTGGTGTCCAACATCATTTTAGAAGCCTATGGATGTTATCCTGATAGAAGAAAAGGTAAACAGACACAAATGCATTCATAATAAATAAACGCTTCTATACACAGTCAATACAGTAACATCTGGCACAGTAACTTCACATAAATTTTGCTTAGGTAGAATTTCATGATATATTATAATATAACATCTTTCTTCTGTATTTGCATACCATTTGCATGTGCACCTCATACATACAAACAGACACGCATATGCTTCCCTGAGATCATGGCTCGGAGATGTACATTACATACGCTGAGTTTTTAAGACATAGTTCAGTGGCTGCAGTTTGAATGTCGTTCACCACTTCCAACTCTCAATTTTGCAATTGTCAATTCAAGCAATGGTTACAATATGCTGTAGCGTCAGGTCTAATTCAAGCAGTAAATACTATCTATAATCAATAGGAAATGCTTCCTTCCATAAGCTAAATTTGACCTTTTTCTGCTGTGTTTCAAGACTGACGTGATTTTTGACTCCCCCAAAGCAGCAGTGCACTGTGCTGTTGATTCCTTTGGTTTGCAGGCAGTGTTTATAGGATTCAGGTTAAACAGAAAGAATTCTTTCATTGCAACAGCACAGATTCATTTTCTTTTTTATCATGAGGAAAAGCGTGCAGAATACACACCAGCGCTCTGCTGTGATACAGTGAACAGCCTAAATGGTTTTCTTTCTCCAGCAAGGTCAGGGATACTAAGTATGTGATTTCCTACTGTTTGCATTTGAACAACAGAAGGAACTGAGAAGCACCTGTAGGAACGATGCAGATTAATTCAACGGCAGCCCAGAAACTGGTCCCATTTCTGCAACAGTGGAATAGAAAGGATGCAATACTATAAAAATTATTCCATGTGTCCATAGAAATACTGGATGAAAGTGTGGTCCTGACTGCAACAGACAATAGTATAAACCAATCAAACCACCCAAACCCTTATGATTTAGAGGGTCCATAAGTTTCTCTTTACCTGAGGAACATCCTCCTCTGTTCAACATCAGTGCTGCAAGCCCAAAGCTCTCTTGAGTAATGGAAATTCAGTTCATGTTGTAGAATCACAGAATCATAAAGGTCGGAAAACACTTCTAAGATCACCAAGTCTAGCTGTCAGCCCATCACCACCATGCCCACTGAACCACGTCTCTCTGTGCCACATCTACCCTTTTCTTGAAAACTTCCAGGGATCGTGACTCCTCCACTTCCCTGGGCAGCCTGTTCCAGTGCCTGGCCACTCTTTTGGAGAAATTTTTCCTAATATCCAACCTGAACCTCCTCTGGCACAACCTGAGGCCATTCCCTCTCATCCTATCCCTGTTACCTGGGAGAAGAGGCCAATCCCCACCTCACCACAGCCTCCTTTCAGGGAGCTGTGTATGTGAAACAACCTGACCAACATCCAGATCCTCATCTATCTGTGAACAGGCAGGAAACTAATGCAAATATTTACTTTAGTCTTACAACAGCCACTTACAATGAGAGTGACTGATAAAGCTCCTTATGCTTTTTTAGTTTTGTTGTAGTTTCAACACTGAGAACAATAAGAGTATTTCAAAGGCAGCTTTAATGAAGTAGCTGACAATGAAAGACTTAGGCTTTAGCATGGGGGGTGAGATGTGAATGAAGCTTATATTGCAAAGGAATAGGAAATTACTAACTGCGAGGAAATGCAAAAGGAAGGGGGGAAAAAAAAGTAGGGCAGAGACACACAAGGCAGAAAACAAAGAAACAAAGCATTGACAAAGTTATCCTAACAGCCAGCATCTCCTTTGTAGGTGTTACTAAGGTGACAAAAAAAATACTAAATAACAAAGTTAAGGAATACATAGCTGTTCCTACAAGGGAGTGATTTAAAGACTGTTACACAACCTAACCCCGTCGAACCCAAAACATTCCAGTTTCAACCACATTTTTCTCTCAAACATTTCTGAGGCAATTTCAAATCCTCTGGCCAATTCCGTACAGTCTGGAGTCAAAACTAAATTTAGAAACCACTGTTTTAATAGAATCTTGTTTCATTAATGGCTTTATTTTCATTAGAGTGTGAAAAATTATGAAATCTGGAAAGATTCCGCTGTTTAGAGCTACCTTCCAGGGACGACTTCCAGTTGCAACACAAAGAGGAGGCAGAGCGGGACATGGCTGCAGCATGATGCACCCCATGCTCCACCCAAGCACTCCGAGGGCCATCGGGCAAACCAATTCTGCTTCCCCTTGAGCTGCCCCATCCTCTTCTGCATGAAACAGCCCTAGCCTTGTGCAGCTGGGGCGGATTTGGTGTTTCCAGCGACCTGTGTGTTTGTCGACAGCACCAGTTTTAGCATTGTGGATGCTGAAAGGCCAGCGGGACAGCAGTGCTGCTGGGGAGGGGTGGAGGAGGGCACAGGGACAGAACAGACGGACACACAAAGCCTGCACCGTTTTGAACTCGTTTCAGTCTAAGCAGAAAAATGCCCAAACGTTTCATTAGTATTCTCCAAATACTCTAATAGCCAGGGGAGGGGAGGAGATAGGGGAGAAACCCCCACTGCAGTATGCTGTAACTCAGGAAGGTGCGCTAAGCCCACCGCTTCCCATTTGGTGGGCATCTCCATCCTCACTCATCCAACACAGGAGAACATCCTCCAGCGCTCTGCGAGCCCAGCACCAACTCCCTTTGTCTATCCTGCAACGGAACGCTCTTCTCCCTGCTCCGACGGGAGAGGTTCACCCTCAGCAGGGCTCCTCCCGAGCCGACACCGACTCGGCGGGGACTCGCTCGGCCCCATTTCGGCGCGGCCGAAGGAAGCCGGCAG
>WBMW01003096.1:544658-577717 GCA_013396635.1 Penelope pileata
TTTTTGCCAAGAGTAAGAGAAATCCGTGTGGCCAATTCTGCTACACTGGCAGTCCTTGTCAAACAGGTTGTTTGTCTTTCTTTTGTCCTACTCCCAGGACTCTGTGCTGTCAAGTTGCATTGCATTATTGAACATCTGCTGTCTGTTAAGCACACATCAGCAAAATGGCTGGACAGTTCAGCAAGTGCTTGGGTCCATCGGGCCAGATCATAGGAATGAAAGGCAAAGCTGTAGGATGCAACATGATCTGCCACTTATAAGGCTATTAATCTTTTAAAATAATGGTTTACTTCACTGTACCCGGTATATGTGTTGTGGTGGTTTCACCCTCATGGGCAGCCGAACTCTGCCACAACTGCTCTCTCATTCCCCCTCCTCAAAGGAAGAAGGGGAGAAAATACAATGAAGAAGGGCTTAAGGGCTGATAAAGACAGCTCATAAATTACTGTCAGGGGCGAAACCCGTGTAGGGAGTGTTAATATAAGTAGGTTGCTCTGAAATTAATGCCTCCTATTTATTTCCATGGAAACTACAACAGCTNAAACCTTTACTTTTGGAGCATCCCTCGTAGTTTATTGCCTATTACTAATAGACTAATGAAGTGAGAAACTAATCATAGAATCATAGGATGGTTTGAGATGGAGGGGTACCTTAAAGATCATCTAATTCCAAGCACCCAGCCATGGGCAGGAACGCCTTTTACTGGATCAGGTGTTCCAAAGCCCTATCCAGCCTGGCCTTGAACACTTCCAGGGATGGGGCAGCTACAACATCTCTGAGCAATCTGTTCCAGTGTCTCACTGCCCTGAGTGATGAATTTCTTCCTCAAGTCTAATCTAAATCAACCCTCTTTTAGTTTAAAACTATTACCCCTTGTGCTATCACTACATGCCCTTGTAAAAGGTCCCTTGCCATCTTTCCTGTAAGGTCCCCTTTGAATACTGGAAGGACTCTTCAAAGGTCTCCCTGGAGCCTTCTCTTTTTCAGGCTGAACAACACCAACTCTCAGCCTCTGTTCATAGGAGAGGTATTCCAGCTCACCAATCGTCCTTGTGTACTCCTCTGGACCCGCTCCAACTGTTCCACATCCTTGTTATGCTGAGGGCCCCAGATCTGAATGCAGTACTCCAGGTGGGGCCTCACAAAAGTGGAGTAGAGGGGTACAGTCACCTCCTCTCCCTGCTGGTTACTCCTCTTTTGATGCAGCCCAGGATACAGTTGGCCTTCGGAGCTGCAAGCACACATTGATGGCTCATGTTAAATTTTTCATCAACCAACACCCTTAAGTCCTTCTCCTCAGGGCTGCTCTCAATCTGTTTTCCACCCAACCTGTATACAAGATTGGGATTGCCCTGACCTAGGTGTAGGACTTTGCCCTTGACCTTGTTGAACTTCATGAGGATTGCATGTGCCCACCTCTGAAGCCTGTCAAGGTCCCTCTGCTTGGCATCCCATCCCTCCTGAGTATTGACTATTTTCTATGATTGATTCTCTATTGAGTATTTTCTATGATTCTATGAAAAATTTTTTCTCTGAAAGAGCGGTCAGGCACTGGAATGACCTGCCTAGGGAGGTGGTGGAGTCACTGTCCCTGCCGCTGTTCAAGAAGTGTCTGGATGAGGTGCTAAGGGATATGATTTAGTAGCTTAGTGGGTAGGGATGGTGATAGAAGGATGCTTGGACTAGATGATCTTGTAGGTCCTTTCCAACCTAGTGTTTCTATGATTCTATGACTGTGCCACACAGCTTGATGTTGTTGGAAAATTTGCTGAAGGTGCACTCAATTCCACTGCCTGAGTTGCTGACAAAGAAGTTAAACAGTACCGGTCCCAATACTGACTGGACTGCAGGTAACTTCTGCTCCACATCTGGAGCACCTCCTGCCTTCCTGCACCGATCTTGCGGTCTGCAGAGCTGTTTCTCTTGTGTTTTATCACTCTTCTTTCCCATCTGCTGTTGTGCAGCAGTTTCTGCCTTTCTTAAGTCTGCTCTTCCAGAGGCACCAACAGCATCACTCATGGGCTTGGCAGTGGGTTCCTGTTGGTGGGAATAAATCTACCATGGGGCATGTGCTAGGCTCTGCTCACAGAAGCCAACCCTGCATCTTCCCTGCTACCAGAACCTCACCACATAAACTCAATACATGTGAGCTGCTGGGGACTTTGAATACGGACTGCAGTCCAACAGTAGCCTCTTGGGCAATAGCTGAAGTGCTTTCTGCCAGATATCCCAGTAGGTAATATTTGATGGGAAGGCAGAGCAAAGATTCCTGTTTTGATGTGATACCTCGAATTCCTGGTTTAGCAGCCTAAATTGTGTATGCTATGTCAAGTATTGGGTTACAGCTCTGTGAGACTGACTGAGAGAATCAAAGACACAAATCTGCATGCCTGGGACATTCAGTCTGCCCATAATGAGCCCCAGCATCCTCTGGGGAAACAGCAATAGCTAGAAATGGACACTGATCTCAGCCCTTGAATTGGTCCAGTTGTTTGTTTTTTTTTAATCTTGCAAACTAAATTCTTTATGCTAAAATACTGTTTCCTCCAGTTGGTGCTCAGGGATCAACCATCTCACTGCCAATTTTCTCTGTCACTTTTGGGAGGAGAGTTACCCATCTGAGTGAAATTTGTCAGTGATAACCAACTCTATGTCTTTGCTTTGGAGTGTTGTTCATCTTCCTTAGTTAAAGTCTGTTGGTGAATGCTGTGGTTTACAGAGCATATGATCAGCCCTTAAAGAGTAGATACTGAAAGAAAATGGAATTACTGGATTAAGCTAGCTTGAACACTCTGCAGTTATCCTGTGACGAAGGATCTTTTGTGCTCCTTGTGACAGTGTTCCAAGGACTCAGTGAGCTTCACTAAGTGGTTCTGATGTTAAAACATGCTCTTTTTAAGAATAGTAAAAGCACTTAAGAACTAGAGTGCAGTGACTTTACAAGGCAAATTTGGAGATTTTTATCAGTCTGACTGTGCAAGTTACTGCATGCTGTATACATCCATTACTCATCCATTGCTGATGATTGCTGCATTTACTAAGTACCTTACAGTACCTGTGCTACGATCAATCCCTTGCAGTACACATTTGATGTTCATTGTGGGTTTTTAATTTAGCCTTCAGGTCACAGCAGCGCTGACACTTGAGGAGGAGACTGCCGGACTCATACAGGGCTGCCTGGGGAATTGTCCAATGAAAGAGACCATAAATGTGTGAGAAGTGAATAGATGCTGGTCTGGCTGAAGGGTACAGCACAAGGGATAAGCAATAAGAGGAGTGGGCATAGTGAAAGTCATTAAAGGTAAAGTCAGTGTCTGAGCAATCATTTGAGCTATTGTGCTTTCTGGACTCTTCCAGTTGTCTGTGAGCCATGGCGTTGAAATCTACAACAGCAGAATATGAAGAAACTAGGAAAAAAAAATTGAAGTAATGGAATCAAAGCATTTGATCAGGATTATTTTGTATGGATTTGGAAGGTGGACCAGAATAGCATTGTCTTGCTGTCTTTTAATCTGCTTAAAAGAAAGAAAGAAACTAATAACCTCTGAGATATCTTAATCTTTCAAATTAGTTTGCATTAGGTGGAATTTTTTTTTTATTTTAGAATTTTTTGTAGATTAGTTTCTAATGAAAGAGGTGGTATGATACAATAGAGAACACTTCTGTCTGCATTCATTTGTCGGGTTATGTGCTTTGCTTGGAGATGATGATGTCAAACAATCTAAAACATTCTCAACTTGCTATAGAAATCTTTAATACTTCTATTAATTATACATACATACATATATATAATATCTAATTGTGTGTCTTTCCTTAATGAGAACAAACTCAGTTTCATACTGTATACTCAGTATGTTAGTGTCTGAGCTGTAGGAGAAATGTTTCAGGCTGTTTAAAGTAACGTCAAAATAAAGTAAAATAACGTTCCTATTTTCATTCTGAGCCACAACTGCAAAAGAGGCTGCCTAGATCACAGAGGCTGATATATACACACAGCAGTTGGGCAATTCTTCTGAAAGAGCTGCAAAGAGACTGAGAGGTGTTGTTTTTTTTTTTTTAATATAATCACTGCACCTGTTTGCTGTTACCAACATTCTTAGAGCTGTTATGGCAAGAAGTTTCATGTGTTAAAGTGTTGTTATACGTTGGGCTTAATTTTAGAGAAAAATATTGAAGTGGCAGGGGAGGGAAGGGATCTGGGGAAAGTATTCTGACGATTAATGTTCTGAAATAAATGATTTTTTTAAACACTGCGAGCATACCTAATAGTAGTTGTAATGCTTCTTACTTATAGTACTTACATTTTCTGGGATGATAGAAGAGAATGGAACTGGGTTTATGTTTCCTGGCATGTCATATGGTAAAAAGAGAGTGTACCTGAGTAATACTGTTGTAATCCTGGGGGAAAGATGGTTGTGCTGCGTTGGGAAACAGTGAAGAAGAGATGGGAATATTCTTTTACTAATGAGAAGTAGAATACTAAATACAATGGAGAGGAAATAATCTATGACTGAAAGTGAAGGAAATAGAGAAGAAATACTTATAAATGCTATGATAAAATTGCATTCAATTTTATTTCTTTTGCTACCATTTCACTTAATTAGGTAACCCATAGAAGTCCCCAGACCTTTTTCTTTTGAGTTTGGATTCTTCTCAAACTTTGGTAGTTCAAGGATGGAAATGAGAAAGTAAAATGATGTCTTCTCTCCTCTGTGAAAGATAGAACCTTTGTCTTGGAAGTGAAATACAATGTTCTTATCATGTTTCATTCTGTTTAGAACAATTACCAATGTGGGCTATCTCAGCCAAAATGTTATTGTTGAAATTGTAAGTAATCCCTTTGAAATAATTGAAAAGACCAATCTGTCTTCTGCAATGCTCTCTCATCTGTTTGGTAACAAGAATTTTCAGAACTGGTCTCAAATGATCTTGCCCAGGTTATTTCTAGAGCAGCAAAAAATGCCTATCTCCTAGAATCTTCCATGTCCGGAAGTCTGTCCGACACCATGCTTGAAGAAGAGACTGTTTTATTGTGATTCTGGACACCGTGATTTATTTTTGTTTTAACCTTTGAGAACATAGTGCCTAAATCCTCTTTGTATAATTTTGAGATTCCCTGGCAGTTAAAGAGATTGCATTCCTCAATTTGAACTGGATCTCCTTACCAACTCACATTGGTTCCCAGGTACTGCATGAATTCAGTAGTTGCACTGGGAGCCCAAGCTGAGGCACTGTAACCTCTGCATTAAAAAATTTTCATTTTTCTTTTGCTTGGTATTTTGGGGACAAAATTGAAAATTTAGCTAAAACAGGCATTAATATCATCATTCAAAACACTAAATCTGAAATTTTGTGTCTAAACCCCACAGACATAGAAGTTATTTGCCAGTAGCATTCCCTAGGAGCTGACATTTAATTGCTGTTCCATTTCCTGAGGAGATGTGATTTTGGGAAAACTTAGATCCTCACATATGTGTATATTGGTGCGTATTGGAAAATGTGGGGAAAAAGAAGTCTGAAAGGACTGTCTAACAGCCATGCTTTGCCCTTTCATGGTTTGCTTTTCTTGGGTGATCTCTCTTGACAGTTAACAGTTGAATCTGATGTATAGCAGTGTCCTAGGTAAGAAATATGCTGTGAAGTTAAAGCTACAAGTTTGCTTTGAACAGGAAGGCTAGCTTTATGAGGTCTCTATATTTGTATTCCCTTAGAAAATTCTCTCTGTTGACCAATTACTTTGTTGCAATTCCAGAGCTCAGCGTTAGGAGTTGTGTAATGCTCAGCAGTTGTCCAGCTTAATTTTGGGAATCTGGCCACATAGCTTGGAATAATGCCTTCCGCCAGGGTCAGGAGTTGGGAGCCTCCACAACTACAGATTATCATGACCATTTTCAGGTTTTTCCCTCGTGGAGGAAGAGGCATTCTGTATTTTGCTTCGAGGTCTGTTTACAAACTGTTGGTTTAACAATCAGTGTTTTGTCTCCTTTCCTAGTCCATCGCTGAGGTCACAGTTCATCTTTCTTCTCCGTAGGCTGAAGCCCTTATTGAATTGGTTTGCCTATGCTAAGTGATTGCTCCTTGGTTCCAATCTCTAAGGGAAGTCATCATCCAGTTGGAAGGCAGCTGTACTGATAAGGTCCCATTGATCTTCCTCTCCTGTCCACTCACCATCAATTAAAAACATCCTTAGCTTTCATGATACTTCCTCCTTGCCATACCTTTACCCTGTTACGTGGCTGGTCTCAGTGACGGGGCTGGCCTCACTTGCTGATTGCATTTTATGTGGATGTAATTAACAGCCTGATAAAAATGTGTGAGTCAATACTCAAGAAAGCTAGATAAAGATAATGCTTGTGGTGAGAGCTCTTTAGTAACTTGCTATATCTGATGCAAACCAATGGTAAAGCATTGCTGTTTTGAACGGAAAAAACTTTCATATCAAGGATTAAACTTTACTCAGCGTGGCATGATTTAGCAATATCCAGAAAAGGAAAATTTAAGAAAATACAGATAATTTGTGCTTTATAATCTGAAGCACTTTTTTTGTTTCACAATAAGGTCCCAGGAGCTTGTAAGCAGCATAATATGTATACACTTGGATAAAGTGATGGGGTTATAGAAAGATTATTAACATAAATTCAGGATGGTCAGGTTATTTTACAAGATCCCAGGGAAGAACTTTTCTCAAAACTCAAGCAAAGCTGCTCCTTATATCCTAAGTTTTATTTATATGTTTGTATATGAATGCAAACTCAGATACCAAGCCATCATACATTCAATCTAAGCTGATTGTATTGCGACAAGTGTTTCTTAGTAATAGTTGTTAAATAGTGTGTTTTTCAAACCTTTAAACAGATGCTACAAATATCACTGCAGACCACCAGTATGCTTTTCAATTCTGCAATAAATGGTATGTTCAACAGGACAACTGTGGGTGGACCTGGGTGATGAGATGGGGGGAAAGGATTGTGTGAAAGGACCGATAGAAGGACTGAACAAGTAAGTGACATAAAATGGATATGAGTTAGTGAACCATAAAATATTCTTCTATTTTTGAAAATCTTAGATGAGTAATTGTCAACTGTGCCATCTGTAAGTAATGTGGGCTTCCAAACTTGTGGCAATTAAAACTGCCATGCATCCCACTCCAGCCCTTTATTTTATTATGTGTACAAGTCAATACTGCAGGCTAATCTCTTATGACATTAATCGTCTCATGAGGAGAGATGGAATAAATCACAGTAGCCCTTTCTCTCTTCACTCATGAAGATAAATGCCATAACATGATGGCTGATCTTTGTTATGACACTAACCATTATATATTTAACAGAGAGAGCAAAATCCCACTGACAGCTAACAAAAGAATTCTCTCTTTACACATTCTATGAGAAGGCTGTATTTCTTTAGTTCAAAACCATGGCTTATCATATCTGCTCTCAGAGCAATTTAAGCAGGAGATCTGCGTTGTGCCAGTGAACTAAATTCTGAACACAATGATGTCATGATTCAGAATAATGAAAACTGATGTGAAATCATTGTGTGACTTTGGGGGAAAAATGTACATAACACACAAGGACTGCTAAGACTCTACGGTTTTGTATTGCCAGTTCTGACAAGAAAGAATAGCTCTCTCCTATTAAAACTATTAAAAACAAAACAAAACAACAACAAAGCAAAACAAAAAATAACAACAACCAATCAATTAAAAAAAAAAACAAAAACAAAACAAAAAAAAAAACCAAGAACAAAAAAACCCCAACCAACAAAAATCTCACTACCAAACTGCAGAGCTTTCAAATTTTTCCTTTTGTGGAGATCTGTTTTTCATTTTGCCTCCAGTACTTGAACAGGTGGGCTCAGGGAACTGAAAGTGACTTTTCTTTTGTGGCTATAATTCTGTAATTGCAAGGGATTTTTTTCTTTTTTTCTGGCTTTATCATTTGCTGCATACCTCTTGGGAATTTCTTTTCAGGTTTTCCATGCATTAGACATATTCTGGTCCTTCTTTTGAGGATAAAATTACTAAGAAAGATGCTTAGTAATTTTCTGCATCTCTGCTTACTTATTAATCCGAAGGGAGCAATGCTGTGTGTCATCCTGTGAGTGAGGAACAGAGCAAACAGCTGAGTTGTGAAGTTTATGGACTTTCCCTGTGAGGTTAAGAGGATCAATGGCTCTTATATTGGCTTTTCACATAAGCATCAAAATGTACTGCAAGTTTCATGAGGTAGTTTCTTGCCATCTATCTTACAGAATTAAAATGGAAGTATGATTTTAACAGTTTTATTTATAAGGTTGTTGTCATTAGCCATATTTTAGTGACACGGAGAGAAGTGCTTCTTGGTTCCTTAAATGTATTCATGGTGCATCAATGGAGTCAGAGTCAGCTGCAGCACGAAGCTAATATTTAAAATGGCCAAAGCTGATAGTAAGAATATTTAGCTAGAGTGCATAGTTAAAATATTGTATTTGTATTCTGCTATGATTCTAGATTTGTTATTTTTATTTCCCTCGTCTCTTTTTTTTTTCTTTTCCCCCACCTTCTGGCAATCTTGGATCTATATCTTTAGGACACTGTCAAACAAGATAAGCTCTGGTAATAAAGCAATGGCAACAAAACCGGCATAACTGTCACCTCTTGTTAAATCTGCTACGTTCAGAGAGTAGCCAGTAGGAATTTCATTTCTCACATTAAAAGTAACCCTTACACATTACATTTGCCTGAGGAAATTAAGCAATGAAGGCGTTTAAAACTAGCACATACGCATTCTCTCTATTGATTTTTATGGGAAGTTTTATTCTTTATATTTTTTTTATTTTACTGTGTGAAACATCACTCATGCAGCAGTGTTTTTTCAGTATCTCAGAAGAAAATTGGTATCAACTTTCAGTAGAGAAAACAGCATCTAGGGAAGTGACTATGGTTGTGGTTCGGTGCTTCCCAGTGTTTTTGTCTCATTCCATGTGCAGTGATGAGCGCATTCACACTGCTGGTAGTTCTTCCCTCTGTTATCTGTAGCATAAAGGCAGCTGACAGGGCACTCATATCCATTCCACCCCATTAGTCCCAGTCACCTAAGCATGGCCTCTCTTCATTTTGTACAGGGGGAAGAGCCAAAGGGGAATTTTTATCCCTGCTGGAATTAGAGGCATTTCAGGATCGTGGCCTGTTTGATCACTGAACTAGTGCAGATTTCAGTAGTTTTTGGGGTGGCAGAGCAGTTTTTTGCTCCAGGTCCCCTCTCTTGAATTCATCACTGTAAAAAGGTTTGACCCATGTTTTTCAGCTGACTGCACTGATACAGAAATTGAAACTCGTGCACTAATTTTCTAAACTTAATAGGCGGAGAATATGTTCTGCAGGCCACAATGCACAGGTTCACAATGCAATTTGTCCTGTCAGCACCTCAGAGCTACAGTGTGCTGCTAGCTAGGTGCTCAGCTTGTGCATATTTTGGCTACCTTGGCAGTACCTGTGTTACCTGCGTTTGGTTTTGGGCAACCCACAGCAATGAACTGCGTCTGCATTGATGTGCTAATGCATCAGGGCATAGGAATGTACTGTGGGAGTGTACTGTGGTAAGAAACAGGAAGAAAGTTTTTTTCAGTAGGGATGTGGAAAGGTTGCAGGTATTGCAATACCTCAAAAGATGAGAGTATCACTTTGTGTGTAGAGAAGGGCAGGACAAAGAGAGGCAGTGGGATGTCGTGATATAAAGCGAGAAGAAGCGTGGCTTGCATGGCTAAGCAGAAGTCTTCAGAGACTGAACTGCACTGTCAGAGTTGTGCAGTCATTCTGAGTCTGAATATTCCGTCACCTGAAGTTTCTGCTAATAATTCTAATAGTAATGGAAACCATTCCAGGGTGGAAAATTGGGCATCCTGCTTGCTGAGATATCTTTGTTCCTAATCTCACACATCTATGGGACAGAATTCTGCATACTCACTGGGTTCATCCTGTCGTAGTCATGGCGGTGTTCCTGGATCTGTGCCAACAGATCCTTTAAATGGAAGTTCTTGGTTGCTCAGACAGACTGATTAAATCAGTAGCGAGAGAAATATGAAAGTCTCCTTTTGTTTCAGTATGTTAGACCAGATCAATAAGTTGTGAGAAGATGCCGGTTGTTTACGGTTGAAAACTTTACCTATGTTTTCTAGTGGAATGGAGGAGTCTGCTAGCAATGCCAAGATGTCTTTGCTGATAGAACTTTTGCTTTTTAAAGAAAGAACATGATTGTATTTTTAATTTTAACTGAATTGTAATCTAATTTCTTTTGAATTCAAAATGTCAAGTGTACAGTTTATTTGGAATTTCCAAAGCACCATTGTTGCCCTTCTATCAGTTTAAAATATGACATTGTAAATGGATAAATAAAACCAATAAGAGGGACCAGAAATCTCAGAGCAAGCTTCAGACAAGCCAGTCAAAAGCAATGAAATGGAAAACACAAACAAAAAAAAAAAATCCAGCCAAATTGTTCAGTTTCTTTCTTGCTCTTTCATTCAGCATTTTAGGAGATGATATGGTCTTCTGTGTCTGACAGGTTAGCAAAGCTAAGCAATTTCAGACCAGCTTGCAAACAAATTCTGAATTAGAAACTGTTGTTACCTCTAGTTGTGCTAAAGGAACTGCAGCTAAACTGCTTTTGACTGGAAGAGGGCGGGGGAAAATGGATTCAGAGTGAACTTTAGCCATTTGAGCTTTCAATGTCAGTGGCATTACCTCAGAATCTAAAACAGCGTGGATTAGTAAGCATGCACAGAACAGATGTTAAAACTTAATGTATTTCAACAAGTTCAGGCGTTTTCATGCGTTGTTTTCTTAATCTTGTTACATCTTTGTTTCTTTCTTTCTTGATTTTGCTTTTCTTTGTGATGTAATGATGCATGAATTACAAAGGCAAATTCATAGCATAGAGCATATTGTGAAAGACATCCCTGATGAAATGCGACTACCTCCGCTCAAATTTTATAACTTCCGTACAGTAACTGTACTTGCTTAAAGACAAAAGGCCTACCAGGAGGGTTATTACTCCCATTTCAGCTTCTTTTAATATTTTAGTACTTGGAAATTACCCTTTACCTTTCTCTTAATCACCATCAGCAGGAACTCCATGAACCTCTATTTGAGATCTTCCATTAAAATAGCTTGTAGTGTATCTTCCCTTGTACCCTCCCTCCTCCCAGTCTTGCTGTTTTCTCTTCCTCATCCATCTCTATCCAATTCCTTTCTTCCCCTACTCTGTATCCTATCCCTACCCTCTCCTCTCCTAACCATTTACCCATCTCTCTTCACACAAAGGGCTTTGAACTTTTAGCAGGCTGCCCATAATTCCCCAATGACTAAAGCCGTTAATCAAAAATGAATACAAAAGATTTGAGTGGGGCATTTCCCACAATAGAAGTCAGTCCTCCTGTTAACCTCACACAAGCAGATGGAAAAGACAATGCTGGATTTCTTCCAGGATGCTGTTCTTGTACCCTGTTTGGAACTCCATCTTTCAATTCGTTAACTTATTAATGGGTGTCTAGAAAAGATCATGTATTTTCTGCTTCGGAGAAGGCAAAATATTTTTTCTGTTCTTCTATTCACCCCTCTCTCTTTGGGCAGTAAAGAATGTCTGTTGTGCAGTTCAGCTTTACTTGCATTTTATCTGCTGAGTGGGAGCGCTGGCAATAGCTATGCTATTCCTTTTTCTCCTCCTGAATTATTTAAACAACGTTCTAAAGAGAACTGCTCCAGTTTGTGAGTAGTGGCTCAGCCTACAGCTGGACCAAGCAGACATGATAAAATGATCCCGAGTTTTGTCAGCAATCTGACCTTCAGATCCCTGTAGACAGCTTGCAGAAATGGAAAAGGCCCGGCGCAATCTCAGCTTACCGTACACTGCCTCGACAATCGGCATCAGCAAGACCACTGGACCAATCTGCTGCTTTTGGACCACAGCACTGTTTCAGTCCACGCTTGGTTTGTCTTTAGAAGAATCATCTTCTGTCAACATAATAAGTCCTAGCTGCAGGAGTAGGGGTTGCTTCTCTGGCAAAGCTTTGCAGTGTTAGCAGGACAATGTTTAGGAGGGGCAATGTTTACGTTCTATTTTGCCTTTCTTCATGCCATTCCTCTGCTTGTGTTCCCCCTAGTGGCTGAGCTGCAAATGGTTGAGCAGATCTGGTTCAAGCTGCTGTATATATAAATTAAACTAACCATTCTGTCCATTTTATAGAGGCCCTGTTCTGATTTCATAGGTGAGCTGGGCATACAGGATTTGTCTCTTATGCAAAGCTGAGAGTTTTGAATCTGCTTCAGAGTTCTCTTGTTACCAGTTCACTGGAAAGTGCCTTTTCCCCAGTGTATCACCTGACAGTTTTTGAGCAGTGTAGTTGTACATAAGATAGATGCCCTGCTGAGAAAGGGAATTTGGATTTCTTCTTGTTATATGTAACTGACAAGACTTCTCAACTGGAACTGAGAATGTGTGAGTTTGTGGCATTTATGCAGTAATTTAATATTGCTTAAGTTGTGCATTGGTATGTGTAGGTGAAACAAACAGTTTATCCATCTGCTACCATTTGCTGGGAGGTTTGATTTCCACTGCTAGTGCTTGGTAGGGTGTAAGTTGCCTTCTCTTTGAGCTGTTAAGCGGGGTTTGAACACCAAGAATGTGTTCAGTGCAATGACTACGTCTGTTCTCTTCCAGATTGTCCTGATGGATATCAAATCATTTGTCCCAGTTATTTAGTGGCTGTCCCTTTCTGAGGCTGTAGTTGAATGGCAGGAATAAATAGAGCATATTTGATCCTTGGTGATAGAGGTTGCAGTCGGTGCAAACCATTCTTCCACCATTGTCCTTTGCAACAAAGCACATCAAAACAATCATACTCTTCATGACAGTCCTTTGGCTTATTTTAATTCCAGCATTATTAGTCACTGCCCATATGTGATACGAGTGTTGGTGGATGGAGTGGGAGGAAGGAGAAAGATACTCGAAACAGATAAAGGCTTCCTCCTCTGATGTGCATTAGTTTGTCTGACCCAGCAGTCTATGACTTAAGTACGCTACTGCATTTTAGTATTTTATTTGCCTTAAGGGACAGTTAATAATTCAATTGAATTTCTAATATTATTTTTAAAAGTCTAGAAATGCAAAAGGGATTGTGGGCTTTTAGCAATGTTAATGGCGATATACAGAAGCAAGAGACACTTGAGCAATTATTGGTTCAGTGTATTCATTAGCTCACAGACTTTTAAATAATACTCTGATGCTGTTTTCCGTAACTGGGGGAAAAAAGTATTGGGATTGTCATTAAAATGTTTTTCAAGTAATTATTTTTATTTTTTACTGTGATAAATGGTTAGACTAAAAATTGGAGGGGGAGAGCACAAGATGGAGGGGGTTAGAAAAAAGCATCCCTGCTAAGGTTCTCTGCTAAATTAATCTTCATTCTGATAAAGAAAACTTAATCAAGTGCACAATAAATGGTTTTCAAATTAAGTAGTGTCTGAATTGGAGAATTTATGCTTTTCAGTTAGGATATGAACGGTTCTTTAAATAACAGGCCTCTGTTTAAAGGCTTAGATGAACAGAATTAAATTCACAGGGCATATGAACTGCAGCCCACACTACACGTCCAGCAGTAAAATAAGTCCACACAATGGACAATTGTTTGCTCCAACACGTTCAGCCTGTCTAACATAGTCTGCATTTCAGTTTGTCATTATACCCTGAATGTGTTCACTTCATACTGTGGTATTTGAAATCTGCCCTGTGGGTTTGCTTAAACTTTCTGTAGTAGCATTATGCATCCTGCTTGTTGGTTTCATTGTTGTTTGCTGAAGATGATCTTCTGTATCCCTGTGTCTGGCCATTGTTTTCACAACCAGTTCAGTGCAGCTTCCTGAGCACAAACTGCTCTCCTTTCTCCATTGTCCAGAACAGGGGGACTGCTGATGTTTGCGTAGTGTTATTGTCTCCTTCCCATTATTGTCAAACATACATGGTAACACTTGGCACTTTTACTGACTCTACAGAGTAGGATGTGATGTTGTAGAGAAGGGGACAGGGCTACCCAAATTTTCTCACTTACAGGTAGGAGCTGCCCAGGTGTGCTGAGGGGCCTGTACTCAGGAAGGCCTGTACTACAGGGAATCCTCCACAGTGAGTAACCCCTCTTTCAAGTGCAGTTTCCTTCATAGCCATGTCCAGTACAGTGTAGTTTACTCTTTTGTCCAGTTTGCCCTCTGGAATATTCCCAGTTCAGTTCTGTTCCCTTCCTTTCCCTCTCTTTTGGTGTATTCTCATTTGACTTGGTCCATTTTCTTTGTTGTCTTTTCAAAGGTCAGACTTTCTATTTTTCCCATATGTAAATGTCTTCTCATCCTAGTCTTAATCTTCAATGTCATTTTTTCAGCGTGCCATGTGGTTCTGTCACTAATACATCCTATCATTTCTCTTGCACTGCTGTGCAGTGGCCCTTTTCCCAGCCCTGCGCAGTTCCTGCTGTCCTTACTCATTGTCACACTCTTTCCTATTCACCCTTCTTTCTCCTTTCAAATCACCTTTCGGTTTTCCTTTCCTGACAAGTCCCTTTTGAATCTTGCCTGTTGATGTACATGAGATAAGCTCAGTTCAGCTCCCAGACCTTTCTAGTGCAGCCCTCAATTCTGCATTTTCCTTTGTGGAGCTGGAAGATAAAGGATAAGAAGCTCATCTGCAATAAAAGAATCAAAGGATTTGACAAACTGTGTTTTGAATGAGAAAGGGGAGAACAGGCAGTAAATTAGAATTATAAAATGATAGGAGAAGGCTGAGCTGGTCAATTGGTAGTGAGCAGGAAGGCTTTGGGTTTAGAAAAGCTCTTTGAATACAGCCCTGGTTAGTTCCCTTTACAGTTTATTGACCCAGCATGGTATGAGGTGCGGTATCTCCAGTTCCTAGTGGACAGGTATCCACATAGCAGTAGCAACTTGGACAGTTGCCATTGTTTGGTGACTACTAGAGAGAAGTTCAGGATCAGGTGAGTTTGGAGACCAAATTGGTGTCTTGCTTCCCCATGGTAGAAATGCACGTTCTGGCTGAGATAACGTTGGCGAGATGCTCTGAGAAGGTTGCATTACTGTTGCCTGTGCTGCACCTTTTACTGTTGATTGAAAGGTTTCCTTTTCTAGGGCTGTCAGTCTGGCACTTTACCTGAGCAAAAGAGTGGCTGTTTGTGTAACAGCTTAAAACTGATTGGGACAAAAAGGAAATGGAAAACCAGAAAATTCTGTACAAGATGATTGCATGTGAAACGAGGAATGGGTTACTTTGAGCTTGATTGGAAAAGGCATCTATCATGTAGCATCTTGTGTGCTGTGGCTGTTCTGACTACTTCATTTCTCAATGTTTATAGAAACAAAGGACATTAAAAAATTGAATCCTAGCTGTGTCAATTCTCACAGTAGCTTCTACCCTCAAATGGGAGCTCTTCGGTTTCTTTTGTTTCTGAGGACACAGTAAATCCTAATTGTCAAATATTCAAATGGCCTCTGATAGTTCTAAGGTAATTTAAAAAAAAAAAAAANACTTCTTGTTTCTCACTTTTTTATTTTCCCTCCTGCTTGAAAGGAATTCTGTTGCTGCGTCATAAAATTAATTGCGTATTTCAACTCTTTATCTGGAACCTGGTAAAAATTTTTCCCAGGCAATATAGCAGATGATGCACAAAAGCAGCAAGTAAACCTCACTCTTGCTGAAGTTTCCTGGATTGTATGTGGCCTTCCAACAGACAAAGGACTCCAGTCTCAACACTGCCATTCTCTGCCTTTCTCAAACAACTGTATAAAAACTGCATGGCCACATAACCTCACAGATCCACAGGACATCTGTCTTGTCACTTACATATTTATTATTTCTTTTCAGGCATTGGAAAAGTATCCCAACTCACCAATGACCGCAAAACAAATACTGGAAGTCATTCAGAAAGAAGGGTTAAAAGAAACAAGGTCAGTGCTTATATGTTTTGTACTTTCACTGTCTCTTTGAAAACCATCTAGGAATGGTTCACAAAACACAATGTGCTGGTTAATGGCTGAATTAATTTCCAGTACTGAGGTGAGAAATACAGCTGATGGGTTTTGTTTGTTAGTTAGTCCAAGGCTGTTCAAGCGGTGAGTGGCTGGCTTAACTGTGCACCTGCCAGAAGACCTCTGTAGGCCAGCTCCAGTCTAATGGCCTTTCTTTAGAAACATAAAGGGATCTGGTCAGAAAGTTGAGTGCTATTTCTCATTTTTACTTAGAGCCTCACACTTGGCAGCTGGCTTGCCTCTACTACTGCGTGCATGAAGAAAGCATAAAGTGGAGTTAGCAGCTCTCTTTCTCTCACTTGAGTTTGTGATCTGTCCTTGAAGTTGCTCTTATGGCAACTTGTTATGCTCTTATGGCAACTTGGCAATGCTAGTGTTGTCGTGTGCAAGGCAAAGCTGAATTAATCAAGGATTGGGAAAGGAAGGAGTGGAAATATATGGGCAGTGAAAAGCTAGCCTGCATGACTGCAGAGGTTAGACCCTGAGTAGCTCAGTAATAATGTACTTTGGATGTAGATTTCAGCTATAATCATTAAGCTATTAGTGTTTTAGGTGGGTTATCCAGAGCCTGTGGAAATGAACAGTTGCCTTTTGTTGCCTCCAGTACATTTTGAGTCAGATAAGTTTGGTTTGCTTCAGATGAACATGCCCCTTTCCCATTCCTCAGAGGTGATGTAGGTCTTCTAGTGACCCACAGATGGAAACTTGGGCAAGAATTAAAATAAGGAAAATTATTTGCTTGGTGGTGGTCTCCTACAAGATGCAGATTCCTCTCCTCCAAATGATACAGTACAAATTTTATGTTCTAACAAATCATTTTAAATCATTACATGTTGCTATCTCAAAGCAAAGGGAGACATTTGCTTTCATTTTAATTATGTTCTTTTATTATGGCACCTAAAATCTAGGAAAAGGGAACTTCAAAGCCTGAATAGAATGGTAGTAATACGTTATGTCCATTACTCCTGAATTTATTTTGTTGAACCAGAAGTAACTATGGGATATATTTTTACTGAATTCGTTGTTTCTAAGAAACAAAATGCTCTCCGTGGTCATTTGCCATACATAACCATGCGCTGCTTTGTTGGTACCATCATGACATGCTTTTATAATATCTGTATGTTGGTGAAAGTGCAGAAGAGATGGGTGTGCAAGGCAAAGCTGAATTTGCCACCTTTTACAGATATGGAATGCCTTAGTTCCTGCCAAGGAGTTGCTTGAAGTATATTTGGCAGTATTAAGGAAACGAGGGAATGAAAACTTTTGAAAATGAATGTCCAGATGTGTTATGCTGCAAGGATTTGCATACAAAGAAAAGGGGGGGGGGAAAAAAAAAGGAAAATCTGTTTTTATTAAGATACTGTTTCTCACTGCAGCAGTGAATAGATTGCTTTCTTATGTCTGGTGATATGAGACAACTGCATGGGAGCGGTTTACATGCCTGATAATAGCATTTCTTTGTAATTTTAAAAATTCTCGTTTCCCTAGACAGTGCATAAATAAAATTTTGCATGCAAAACCCATGGGAGGCAGAGAGGGCAGCATTTTTATGTGGTTTAAATATAGAAAATGTAGAATTGCCTCAGAATAAATAATAGGATAAAGATTCCTTTAAAGAGCTTCAAAACCAGATCTTCTCTTTCATTACTTAAGTTACTAAGAAACTGAGGGTTGCAGGCAAACAGGAAGAAAATTGAGATTCATTCTGGCTTGATTTTTATTCAGGGTACATCTAGGTATATATGGATGTACAATTGATTGCGGGATGCTGTGTGTGACGATGAATATCTAGATAACTGAAAAGGGATAAAATTCAACATTCTTTATTCGATATGTGAAAATTTGTATAAAGTTGCAGACCTGGTCATTCTGCATGGATTAATCTAAAAATTCAAAATTCTGCAATTGTAATAAACAAATATGTTGATTCTTTATTGATTTTGAAAGTACTTGGTTTTTCATTTAACTTCTGATTTCATTTAAAAGTTGTTTTTACATGACTGTGTTTCTATATTGTTCAGGCATAAGTTTGAAAACTTATCTGAATGCCTAACTCTTAATAAGAGCTGATGAGGTGTTTAAATTCATACACATATTTGTTCATTGGGCCTTTCTACTTAAGTAACGTTTTGCTTTCAAAGTCCTTAAGACCTGAATCTCCCATTTACTTCATCAGGCTCTGTAGTTTCTTCCAATACCTTTCTACTAGTATGGTACCTTTGTCATTACTGAAGATGATCTTTCTTGGTCTTCAAGCTGCAGCCAGCTAAGACGAATGAGGGATGTAGATTTTATGATATGCAATGGCCAGGTCATAAGCACTAGAATGGAGCTAGCACGTTTTATTCTGTAACGATTTGTGTGTTTTTCCAAGTCTGGACTTGTGCCAGCAGTATGTTACTACATTAATATACTTTACTAATTCCTTTATACTGATTATCTTTGTCAGTAGAACCTTGGCACTCCTAAATGAAGTTCTTCAAAAATTCTTGTCTCTACTGTTCCATTTATAGATGAATGAGATTAATTGGCTTAGTCATTTTTCAAATATATTGCAGCAGTAATTAATCTAAAGCTTTTTGCTGTGGTAGTAAAGCTGAATGAATAACATATGAATTTCAGCAATTTCATTGTAGTCATTACATGTAATCTTTAAAAAGACACAGTCAGACTTCAGGATTTTCTTTTGTTTGTTTGCAATAAAGACATCAAGTTCTACATTTATATTTTACTACTGAAGTCATTAAACACAATCAAAGAAAAATTTTGAAGTTACAAGGCAGATTTAAGTTAGAAATAAAAATAAAAAGCCACTAACATACTATGAGAGGTTATACACCTAACTAGATCCATATATCTTGGGGGTTATACAGCTCAATTTTGTTTTTTAAAAATAGCTTTCCTGCTATGATGGTCAGTTGCCAAATGGCCAGCAGATAGGCAGTTCTTTTGATACCTATAGGTATTACAAACTTTTAAAGCAAACCTTTTGGGGATGCAGAAAATACACAGTGTTCTTGGGTTGAGGTGGGGATGACTGAGAAGTATTTATTTTAGGTTCATGCTTGTGGAGTTAGTGAACAGTGCCAAGCCAGTCCTGGACACTGAAATCTCTCTACAAATACCAACAGCAGCTAGGTCCAGTGCACAGCACTCTGGATTTTCCTTCCCAGCATCCTCTGTCCTTGCTCTTTTGAAAACAATTCCCTATCCCATGGTAAATTTCTGCAGACTTGTAAACTGCTGGTTATACACCTTAGTGTGAGATTTTACCGATTTTGCTCATGTGACATAGACTGCTAGTCAGAGTATGATCAACTTGTCTGATACTATTAAGACAAGGGAGAATGGCTTTAAACTAAAAGAGGGCAAATTTAGGTTAGATGTTAGGAAGAAATTCTTCACTGAGTGGGGTAGTGAGATGCTGTAACAGGCTGCCCAGAGAAGTTGTGGATGCCCCATCCCAGAAGGTGTTCAAGGCCAGGTTGGATGGGGCCCTGGGCAGCCTGATCCAGTGGGTGACAGCCCTGCCCACGGCAGGGGGTTGGAACTGGATGATCTTTAAGACCGCTTCCAACCTAAGCCGTTCTAGGATTCTATGAACTCCATCCTCAATGCTCCTCTTCCGCTGTGCTGTGACCTTGCTGATCTTTCTCCATCTTATATTTGTGATGTTACAGTGAAGTTTTAGAATTCCTTTGATGTCTTAATGAATTGTAGTCAGATCTTCTGTATGTATTTTCTAAAATTTAAGATTATGTACTCTTGCCTTTCAACATGCATGCATCCCTTCCAGGTTTAGCATCTCTTGCATATTGGAAGTTGTTTCCTTTTGCAGCATTACGTTTTTTATCCTTTACTTATGAAAGTCTAGTGAAAAACAATGTCTAAAAGTTTACTGGAGTTGATGTAAATGATACCTTTTCTGCTTCTCTATCTACAGTCTGGTACTGTGTCAGAAAGGATATTTCTCATAGATTTGAAGTAACTTATTCTTGACAGATTGTATTGCTCAATTTCTTATATGATAAATGCATTCAAATAATTTTTATTCCATATTCGGGGGAATTGAAATTAAATTGCTGTCTCTAATTCCCTGCCTCTGCGTTTTTCCATTTTTAAAAGCTAGTCTCTAAATATTTTCCAGTCTTTTGGAATCACTGCTCTCTTCGAAATTAAGTTCTCAAAAATAGCTATTAATAATTCTGAGACTGATCCAATCAGCTCTAAATACCTTATGGTGAATTTAAACAGACTTAAGAATATCTAACTTATTTAGTTATCTAATCATTTTTTTTATGTGTTTGGTGTTGGTTTTATTAGGTGTCTAATCATAGACATCTTTCTAATTACGTGCCAAGAAAGAAAAGGCACCGGTGCGCCTGTGTTTTTGGGATAAGTGTATGGTGTCACCTCCTTCACTGAAGAGCAAGTTGGTCTCTTGTCCATTGGTGCACTTGCAGAAATGAGCTTGTGCCTGGTGAGTGGAAAGGGTTTCTCTGGAGATCTTGCCTGCCAGTTCTTTGAGTTGCCTGAAGTTTAATTTCCTGAAGCCCATTTTCTTCACTTTGTATTCTTCCTTGTTTTCCTAGAGTCATTCCTTCATGAATGCTCAATGTTCTCAGCTACTTCTTCTCAGTGATTTGAATCAAACCTAGTGCTGCCTTCCTTCCTAACTGCTTTTTACGTCTTCTATTTAAGAATTTTTGTCCTTAACGCAGTCCAGCAACTTGCCAGATGATTCTCTGTGCCTATGCCATTTTATTTTTCTTCCCCCCAGGGGATGCCTGCGCAGTCATAATGGGGTATTTAAGTAGGTCATGTACTTTAAAAAAAAAAAAAGTTGCTGATTCTCACAGAAAAAGAAGCTTCTCTCTCTAATTCTCCTGGTTTCTTGGTCTAAAAAATTCAGATCCTAATCCCATCCTTGTTTTTTTGCCTTTCTTGTCATTACCCAGAAATTGCCTGTAGGACCATAGGAAAGAATGTCTATTCCCTTCTCTTTAGAATAGTACACTTCAGGGAGGCTAGGACCAACGCAAGACAGTTTAAAATTATCAGGCAGATAAATATAGGACAGAAGTTAGTATGAATTAGGTGTTTGGATTAAGGAAGAGAAGATTGAGTTGAGACACAGTAAGTCTTTGGATACATAAAAGATAGGAAAAAAGTACAGGAATAGATTACCCTGTCTGTCTGATATGGACAGGACAAGAAATAAGGTCTTTAAATTGTAGCAAGGAAAGATTGAGATTAGATGATAAGAAGATTTTTTTCTAATAGGTATAACTGAGTTCTGTTGTAAGCTGTGAGAAAGATGTGACAGATCTGTAGATCTCTCTAAAAACAATTTAGTTACATATCTGTCAGAAATTCTGTAGAATTAGTTGATCCTGCCTTGAATGAGAGAAATGAAGTCGTCTATCCCTTGATCTTTATTTTTCTAAGACTTTTTTCAAATTGGTTTGCAGTACCAGGGCAATATATATTGCTTGAGCCCCAGAGGAAAATATCCAGCCAAATTCTGATAAATGTGTGATGCTAATGACCGTAGATGATGTGTTGGCTCCTCTGTAGTTTCTTTTCCCCTTTGCTTGGTAAGGCTGGGAAATTGACTTCTCCACTTTCGTGTCTGGAAAAGATTTTCAGTACAAGTTGAAAGCCAATAAACTTTTCAAATGGGACAAGCAATGTTTAATTTTTGGAGTGCAACTTTAGCCCACAGCTGTGCTTGCTATTTACTTTCTTCCTCCATTAAATTCAAGACAGTGAACCCTCGAATACGATCATTTCATAGCAATCTTGCTGTTCAGCTAGGGCAACTGGCCTCTATGCTGTCAAGTCACTTTCATATAGGCATAGAATCATCTAGGTTAGAATAGACCTTCAAGATCATCAAGTCCAGCCATCAGCCTGACCTACAGAGATGCATCAGTAAAATGTGTCCCCTAGCGCCATGTACAGAGAAGAGGTTAAAAATCCCCTCTTCTTGGTCCAGTTTTCATTTTCCAGTAGGAATCTTAAACTTCTTTCTCGTGGTGTTTCTTTTTTGATCTTTGTTTCAACTGTAAGAATTACGGCATTAGTCCTAATTCCTCCTCCTTTTTTCTCTGCATATTTTGTTTTTTGCTAGGCAAGATTAAGCTATCTATTGATTTATTGTTGTGACAGTAGTCTTTCTGAAGACTAAGAAGAGATGCTTGCCACTGGCAATAATGCTGTTTCTTCTTCACATTGTTGATAATATCTATCATGAATTATATCATAACATATTAAGTCTTCTGAGCCTAGGAAAGCAGCAAAGTATGACCCTAATAAACCTCAAGATACTCTTATTAGGTTTTCATTCTTTGTACAGAAATATTAAACTAGTGGTTTAGCTAGAATGAAACCACTTTGAACTGCTGAGAAGAGTCTTCAGTGGAATAAAACTCACAATCTGTACAGTCTGTCTTTAGCTCTGAAGTGAGATCATACTCCTGAAAATATTACCCTTACCTTTGAGTCCTTTGATCTTTTTGACAGTGTCTCTTTAAGCCTTTGAATACTTCATCCTTAGAGCTATTGACTTAAAAATAAAACCCTTTCTGAATGCTGCTGTTTCTGTAAATAGGCTAAATGAGCTGGCAGCTCTCTTCTGTTGTTTATCTTGAGTTCCTTGTTTTATTGTGTATGCATGTAGACAGAAATTTTTACTTCCTTTCCTTGTGAAGTAATTCCAAGATGTCATTGTGATCTGTAATTATTAACAAGTCATCGTTTTTATCTTTCACATAGGAAAAAAAATCAAGTGCCCTCTAATAACCACAGGCCCTTAAAAATTTCATTGAAAGAACCACAGTTTTTGTCTCAAGGCTTTGATTGTTAAAGGAAGAGCACAGAGAGTTAAAAGGCTTCTGTGGTTGTGTACGTCTGATAGAATTTACTTGGGAGCCTTTCAGCTGAAGGAGTGTGGTGTTTTGTCTTGAAGGTAGTTATTCCCAGCAACAGAAAAGAAACCTCAATGGGAAAAGAGAGAAAGCCATTCAAATTATTTTGCCCAGAATTGTTAGGTTTTTCCTTATGTCTCTACAGATGTGGCTGTTGGCTGCAGAGCAGTGAAAAAAATTATCTTTCAGTGCTACCTGTTTTTCTACATAAATTCACTTCACACATCTCTTTGTTACACTTCTTGTTGTGGTGTAACAAGGAGACACCCAGTTTGGTAGGCAGTTGTGATAGCTACCTTTCACCACGTGCTCCCAGCATGGTTTATGCCAGAGTACAGCTTAACCTGGTAAAAACTGATGGGATTCCTCCATGCCGCATTCTAAACTTGCAATTGTAACTTATGTAATCATACCCAAGTCACTTCTGCGATACCAATTTCAGGTTTTGATAGTGATGTAGTCCTAAAACAACTACAGTAGTAACTCAAGCTTAAAAGCAGTACTGTGGATAGGTCTGGTAATTCCTAATTCCCTTATGCTTCATTTTGATTACCCTACAGTGATTTGGAAACTGATTGGGAAACCTGTCATTTGATACTAATGAAACAGATAGAAGATCACAAATTCTCAAACATTTTCCATCCGCTGATTGCATAGATGACATGATTTTTGTTAGTAATGATCCTTCATATATGTTCTTCTATATATTCTATACATGTTGAAATATATATGAATACATATATATAAGATACTTAGCTGCATTGAGTGCACTTCTGTCCGCACAACCATTAGCTTCATTTTTGCTCCATATTTCAAGTTTTAGAAATAATCTGTGGTTGGTTTTTGTTTGGATGTTGCTCCTCTTCCTTTCATGGGACAGTGGGTTCTCTATCTGAGGACTTCAATAAACAGTCAATTAAAATCAGCCCACATGTCAGCACGCTTGATAAGGTTATCTGATTTGGTTTTGTGTGTTTTGTTTGTTTGTTTTAATGATGCTCGTAGTAATGTGTGCCCCAGATGTTATAGGCAGGCTAAAAATCATACTTGTGTCACAAGCAAAGGCCTTTGTTAGATTTATTAAGGTGTGGATTTAATTTTGGAAATACTTCAGATGATAAATAGCACAATGTAAATAATAAGAATCTTTTGAGTATGACTCAGAATACTTTGGAGGATACTGTTCTTACTGTTAGGAATATTAACTGAGCATGTGTGTAAGAAGAGAGGAGACAGAAGCAAAGCAAATTATTTCCAAGTGAAATGTAGAGCTTAAAATGTATGCTGGTCCTCTGCCCTTCCACTTCCAGTATTCTACCCAGTAAACTGGTGTTCCTGGTGCAGTATCTCTACAAATTCTTGTCTACGTGCAGTCTCTTGTCCCAAGAGTTTCTGCTACAGGAATCCTCCCTTCCCTCTTTCTCAAACTAGGTCACCAATCCCATGGTCCCCAGTTACCCCAGTCTGCTGTCATCTGTTTTCCCTTCTCACATATGATGGTCTCATTTGACCATCCTGTATGCCTGAAATTTTTAAAGACTACAGTGCTCACATCCCAGATTTTAGTATTTAAGTCATAGTCTGGCTCGGGACCAACCAAGCTTTCTTGTTTAGCTTGATTCCAGGACTAATTATGAGAAAACAAAAACGCAGTTCCATCATTCTATCATGGCTGGGACTTTCAACATATTATTTAAGAACAATTTAGAAAATTTTGTATGATTTCTTGTATGTTCTTTGTCCCTGATTTGTCATAGTGTTGAGGTCAGTGCCTGTATGCTCAGTTGAGCTGGCATTTCAGAACAATTAATTCTCTCTCTGTTTTTTTTTAAAAAGATTATTATGTTATTGTTACTTTTTCGTATATATTTTTGCTCATATAGTACTCAGTACATCAGTTTTTTATTTCTCATTTAGTGAGCACTGGTACAATATTCTTTGTCTGTGTGCTAAAACATGTAATGTAACCACTCTTCATGGAAGTGATAGGGAATATTGCTGCTTGCTTTTTACTTTTTAAGAGACTGATCTGCAATAAAGTTGTTTGTTTAAAATCTATTAGCAGCTCTCCAGAATGTGTCTGCAAATATTGGGAAAATAGGAATCTACTCTGTATTAGAGACTTGCTTCCCTTTGTAGTTCCTCAGGTTTCTGCTCCTTCCACCCAAACCTAATCTGTATTTTCTCGAAGAGCATTATGCTAGTGCAGTGCATGAAGCTCTTTTATTTATTTGATGCTTTATTGGTAAGGGAGAGTGGATCATATGATCATTAAATATTAAAGTTTAATAATTCAGTGGAAACGTTGACATCGTAATCTGTTTTACTGTAATAGGAAAAATGATGGTTGTTAAACTTTGTGATGTGATAAACATGTTTCAACTTTTAACAGCCTATATTGCAAAAATATTTTATCTTTTGAATGCATGCCCAACTCCCCTTTATCACAGTCTAATTTGCTGAAGTTAAGACCTACATAAATATGTTAAAACCATATTAAAGATATTCCTTTTTTTAACAGAAGAGGAAATCCAACTACTTAGTTGTAACAAATAATGGATAGCAATGCAGATGATCTACAAGGGGTTTTTCATGCAATAAGAACCAATGCTTCCTATTAGTGGACATGTTATTTATTTATAAGAGAAATTAAATAAGGATATCCAAGAGATATAGACATGTTCAAAACTTACAGAAGTTACAAGCAAGAGACTTATAAGCAAGAGCAATAATACACACTTTGAAGCTGGTCCAGAGAAGGGTCACAAAGATGATCAGAGGGCTGGAGCACCTCTCCTGCGAAGACAGGCTGAGGGAACTGGGCTTGTTCAGCATGGAGAAGAGAAGGCTCCGTGGAGACCTCATTATGGCCTTCCAGTATTTAAAGGAAGCTTACAAACAGAAGGGAAATCAAGTTTTTATGCAGGTAGATAGTGATAAGACAACGGGGAATGATTTTAAACTGGAAGAGGAGAGATTTAGATTAGATGTCAGGGAAATTTTTCACTGAGAGGGTGGTGAGGTGCTGGAACAGGCTGCCCAGAGAGATTGTGGATGCCCCATCCCTGCAGGTGTTCAAGGCCAGATTGGATGGAGTCCTAGGCAGTTTGATTTAGTGTCTGACCTAGTGGTTTGCAACCCTGCCTCTGGCGGGCTGGTTGGAACTAGATGGTCTTTAAGGGCCCTTCCAACCCAGGCCATTCTGTGATTCTATGAAAAGTTTCACTAGATCATTAATCCATCCTCCCAACAGTGCAAGTTATTTGGTGTTTTTCCTTAGGATATAGTACGTTTCCTATAGCGTAGTGATTTATTAAGCCTGATTTCTTATTTTAAAGTACTGAAGAGATGAGACCGTCCACAGTCAGAGTAAACAGAATGTTTTACCTGTTCCTTTATCCAAAGTTTCCCCACAGTTGCATAAACTGAACCATGACTATGTGGAAGATAGATAGCTATGTAAGATCTTTGGTTTTAATACCTTTACCAGCCTGCTTTGCCAGCATCTTTCAGTTTAAGAGGAGCTACGACACAGAAGAGTTTTCCTGTCTACTGGAAATGTGTATCTCCTGTTGTCCAGAGCCAAAACTTTCTAAAAGATCTTTGTGGAAGTGAGATTTGACAGAACATGTTGCTTTTCCATCACTGTTCTAGAATGAATATCTGTCGTACAGGTATGGCAAAACTAGCATTTCTAAGTAGAAGTCAGAAACAAGACCTGAAAAAGGAGCTTAATATCAGTCCATGCTAGTTAGAAGCACAATCCAAGAATTGTTGCTGACTAGCTATCAAGCTTGTACAGCTCTCTTATGCTCAGAAAAGGGAAGAGTAATCTTCTGTTTTCCTTTAGGAACTGTTGGGCAAAAGTAACTCAACACATAAGCCTGACAGTAGCAGCCATATGTATAAAAGTTTCAAACACAGAATGATATGCAGACTAGCTAGGAGTCACTTTTTAAATGAACTCTCTGGTAAAATATTCTTAAAAAAAAAAAAAAAAAGAATTTAATCCTTTGGAGACATGAAACCGATAGGGAAAATTCATGTAACCTGAGTAGCTGTTTTTTCTTGCTGGTGTAAAATGAATTATTCTGTGTTTCAACTTACTAGTTGATAATTCGGATTTATTTGTGGGGTTGGATAATTTTTGATATTTCTGTTTTGATTTCTGCTTTTCACTTTTGCATTGAAGAGTTAGTATTCAAATCTATTGTTTATTACAGCTTTGAATTTCATTTATTCCACAGCTGACTTTTATTGTCCTTATTTCTAAGCACTCTGTCTTAAGGGACATGCAAAACATCCCACAAAATGGTATAATCTATTTTTTATGCTATTTCTAGTATTCCACAGCAACTGAAAAAAAAAAACAAAACACTAAACTGAACTACAACACAGTCAATTCATTACAGATTTTCTGCTCAGTATTCAGTAAATTGTCAAGTATTTATTTTCATCATTAGCATATTTTTCACAGAGCAGAAGCATAGCCATTTCTGGCAGACTGAATTCAATGCATTTTTCTTGAATGTGAAAGGAGAAAACATTGTCAAGCTTTCTATGAAAGCATCACTAGTAATAATTTATTTTCTGAATTGGTTTGCTATGGATGTCCTTGTATTTCTAAAAATATATGGGTATGTGGTTCAGTCTACCTGTAACTAAAACGTTTATTAACTGGAGAGGGAAAAATCGTGAAATAATAATTTTTTCTTGTATTTTCTTCATGTTGCATGAGCTGAAAAATTTACTACTTCTTTTAGTCAAGCACTGGCATATGTCATTTAAAATTGTGAAGTGTTTTTATTGAGTGGAGAGTAAAAACAGTCTCTGAATTCCACTGTCCAAGGACTATAGCAATGATAAGGTATATTTGTTCACAAAATCTGTAACCAGAATTCCTTTTTCAGTCTACGCTTGGTTGATAGCAATTCCATTTAATTTTATTTTAAGTCTCATAGCTACTCTTCTTAATTACTGTGAAATTAAATGATGTGCACTATCTTCATTTCAAAACAGAATTATTGTGAAAAACACTTGAACTTCTTTTGCTTATTTACCTAGCATTATCTGAAGGAAAAATATGTTTTAAGCAAGATATGGTTTTCTTTCAGGAGTGTGGAAAATTACCATATTCTGTTTGTAATTCATATAATTTGTTAGGGAGACAGACTGTTTTATAATAGCTGTATGCTAAAACCAGTAATTGTATGGCTGGCAAATACAGTATCAACAGAGAACTAACAAGCAAAATGTATATATCAAATCAAAGTATAAATAAAAGAAAAATACTGTGTGTGTGAAACTTTGTGCTTCACTGTGTAAATACTCCTGGGGACACATATTTACATTTGTACACATACATGCATATAAACTTGTAAATCACAGAACTATATTCAAAGATATCATCTGCTCATTTATTTCAATAGCAAAGACTATGTGGGAAAGGGCTAAAAACATTCTGAAGTTTTCTTTTGTTCTTAATTCTCGATATCTAAGAAAGCGGAGAAATTTTTTTTCCTCAATTTATTTTTGTTTCATTTTATTTATATATTCATATATCTAAATGTATGGAAAAAAAAAGCGGCTAGTAGCCCTTTGGCTGGAAGGTAGCATTTACTAAAAAAAAGAACAAGGAAAAATAGCTAAGAGTTGTCACTCTATTTACCATCATAAAGCATCCATCCATAGGTACTGCTCTATCTATGTTCCACTGAGATTGCGTAGGGTAGGTTTATCGGCTATCAAGATTCTGTATTTTTTTCCTAAAAGAGTTTCACTTGCCTTTCATTCACAAATAAAACAAGTGAGGGATGAAGGCAATTACTATTTTCTCTTGCAAATGACCCCCATTACTTGTTTTTGTTTCCTTTTTTTTTTTTTTTTTCCCTTATGTTTCAGTGAACCTGGGGTTTTTGTTTTATAGATAATTAAATACTTTAAGTAACTATATCAGATATTGGAATTATTTGTGTCGAAATCTGTCCTCTAGAATCATTAAAAAGGAAAAAAATGGAAAAGACCTTTACAACCTAGAAAGGACAGCAAGGAACATGTTGAGTGGAAATCTTTAAAAACACATGACAAAGGGGAAATTTTATTTTATTTTATACTGCTGGCTGACAGTCGGAGGAATCTTTAGATGGCCGGTGAAAACTACCAATTTTCAGTCTATATGTAGACTATAACTGTCCGTTCCCCTTCACCACGAACCAACCAACAAAACTAAGCTCAACCCAATCTTTAACCATTCTCTGCTTGTAGTAGTAGTATAAAAATATTAATATGAACAATTGCATCAGCATGTCATTCAGTTAGATGATGTACTGAACCATATGAATTAAAGTAATGGTGATACAAGATTATTCATGCCCAAGTCCAGAGAGGTAAAGGAAATTTAGGTTTGTACCTCCTTTTAATTGTGTATAGTTTTTAACTAAAAATGGAAGATTATATAGATGGCTAATCCATAATACATATGGAATAGCAATTTTTAAAGCAAGGGTTTTGCAGAAGCTGCCTTCAGCAATCAACTTGACTTCTGGAAGTGAGACGTTACTAGTAGTGATCCTCTTTCATTCATGCTAGACTCTACACCAGGCATGTCCAACCCATGGCACAATGGCAGCATGTGGCCCTGGACAGCTTGTAGTGCAGCCGAATGAGATTGTAAACTTTTTAACATTGTTATGTGATTTTTAGTGATATTTTTCATGAATCGGTTGCATGTAGCTTGAGCATGGACTGTGTTGGCAGCAATGGAACACTGTGGAGGCGAGGGTGCAGTGCAGCACTAACTGCGCCTCCCACACCCAACACACACACACACTCAGTCAAATTGAAACCCATGTGTATTGCAGGATACATGTGCGTGTGCCACTGGGCAAGTAGAACGCAGTGATTGCTGATAATAATATTTCAACCTACTGATATACGTGTGTGCCTGTGAAGACACAGGGTTTTTGATATTAAGCAGACATGTAAGTTTTCTTATTTAATTATTAAACTTGGGCAAATATAAAGTTGCCAAAAAGTGACCAATTGATAAGACTTCTGAATGCAGACTAGTAGAGTGTCATCTTCTAGTAACAAATGAAACATGGTGTGCAGCATGGGAATTTTTGAACATAATACTTGAAAGGGTAAAAGTGACCACAACACTTGCAGTGTCTACACCTAGGCATGGAAAAAATAACTGCAACAGTTGCAGTCCCCACAGTAATGGTGTTAAAACTGGTTTTTTGACATCGGTGGTATAGGAAGTACAAAAATATATTTTGGTACGTTGGGTAAACACAGTCCTGTGAGCAGTGAAAAATATGCACCCTTGCTTTCTGCTTTGATAAAGGAATTTGAGAATAGGTTTCAAGATTTCTGAAAAAAAAAATCATTTTTGGGGTATCTTTGCAACTCAATTTCAGTCAACGTAAATACATTACCTGCAATTTTCCAAATGGAATATCTAGAGTTGCAATCAGATACTCAAAGAAAAATTTGATCATGTCTCTTTACTAGACTTCGATAAGACCTCTTACCAGAGAAAAATATCCCTCACTTCACAATCACACCGTATTCATGTCATCATTTCTTGGCAGTACGTACATTTGTGAACAACTGTTTTCAAGGATGAAGCAAAGGAAGAGTAAAATTAGATCGAAAACTTCTGACAAGTAGCTTGAGAACTCGCTAAGAATTGCAACCACTTGCATTGAACCAGACTAATGCATTAGTTTCACAAAAAACAAGGTCAAATAACCCAGCAGTTTTATGTTTCTGTTGCCCTCTTTTTTTAATGTTTTAATAAAAAATATAATAAATTCTATTACTTTATGCATTAACTATATTATTTACTTTATACATGGCCCAAGACAATTTCTTCTTCATTCAGTGCAACCCAGGCAAAGCAGAAGGTTGGACACTCATGTGGTACACTGACAAAATAAACGTGGTGATAAGCTGTGGCTGGAAGATTTTTTTGCACTTCTGACACCTCAGTGGGTGTAACTGAGCATTGCCAATGAATTCTTAGAGCTTGCACCTACTGGGTGTACAAATTAAATTGGTTATTGCAGAAGCGTAAATAAAAGCATTCTGAGTTCAAAGACTAAAAAGGTAGGGGTTTGAATGGATGACATGGTTGGTACTGCCAGTTGATCTAATATTGCCATTTAATTCTTTATTAAGTGGCATGCCATGCCCATCAAATATGGCCAGTCTTAAACTTTTATGTATTTATCTAAGCTATCAGTGGTTTACTGTTACAAATTATTTGATTATTGTTATAACTTTATAACATTTTCTGTGACATTTTGAAATGAGATTGAGTGTTAGTTATGTGATAAATAGGAAATGAATTCTGTCAATCCCAGAATTCATGAACTGTATGAAGTTAGAATAAAGATTAAAGATATCTAATACTAGCATGAATTGCAACAACAGCTGGATTAAGTTATAGCACAAAAACAAAAGTATCTGCTCGGTGCTTTGAGGAAAGAAAAAATCTTTTGCTATGCTGTGTTGCCAAGTCAAACTCCCTTGTGCACAACAAGTATAACTTAAACTTTTTACATCCACCCAAATATTTTAATTTGAACCAATACAGTAAATCTTATGTTGCTGTATTTTTTAAAGGTACAGGTTATAATATGATCGCCAGATCTGTATTTATTGCAGGATTTGCATACATACATAAGCTCTTAACAAAAACATTTTAAAGACATACTTGGCAGTTATTAAGCAGCAAAATTATAGCAGTTGCATTTATTTTGATGTAATGTGTGATAGTATCTTTGCTTATAGAGATATTTTTGTAGTAATAAATGTTACTAGAAAACATTGCTTTTGGAAATAATCTTTATTTATTGGATGATTACTCCATCTCCTCATTCTTTATACCAGTTTGATTTTTTTTCTGCCTCTATTGGTGGTCAATTTAAACATAAATGATGAAGTACAAGAACATTAATAAAAATATTCTGAAAAGGAATGTTTATTTTAATTCCTTCTTTTATGTGATACAATAGATTTTAGAAAATCACTTTCAGTAATTTTTTTTTGATCAATTGAGTATTAACTGAAGATGTAGAAATAGATTGTTCTTATATGTTCTAACTTCCCTTTTCTCTTGGGTTGAAAACAATATTTTTGGATGCTAAAAGTAAATATGATATTTCTGCATAATTATCCCATACTTTGACATTTATTTTCAAAATTCTAAGTTCTGTTTCTCTTAGAAGCCACGCCTTATTTGAAAGTAAGGGAGAAAAACTCAAAAACCTGTGGAGATTTCACCAAACTTTTGTTGTGAGAAGGAATAAGAAGGTGCTACCCTTTCTTTGTTTTGAATAGAAATAAAAATAAAATGAAAATTGGTGTATTCAGTTGTTCTTATTTCATGAAAAGATATTATTTTATGCTTCTGATTTAAAAGAAGTATAATTTTCTTGCAGGATACTATAGGACTAGGGAGAGAGGAAAGCAAGAGAGAAGGAAATGAGAGAAGAGTGAAGGGAGATAGGAGAGAAAGAAAGGGAAAGAAAGAAGAGATAAGGTGAAAGAAGACAAAGGTGGAGAAAGAGGGGGAGGAAAAGGAAAAATGAATGGTAAAGAAAAGAGAAATTAAAAAAAAAAAAAAAAAAGGGGGAGAGATAAGGTGTCCATGGCAAGATTTTGGTAGTGGATGGCTGGGGTGGCCTCAGTGAGGAGAGGCTGGAGGTTGCCTCATGCCAGGGACAGGGCAGCTACAAAAAGGGATGCCTGAGTCCATCAGCCAAGCTGGTTTCCTGAAGGAGCTGCAGCCCACGCTGGAGCAGATCTCTGGCAGGCACTGCAGCCCTTGGAGAGCCCACAGTGGAGCAGGCTTTTCCTGAAGGACTGGAGCCTGTGGAGAGGACCCAGCCTTGGAGCAGGCAAAAAGTATGATGAAGGAGGAGCAGCAGAGAGAAGCTCATATGATCTGACCATACCCCCATCCCCATGCACCACTCAGTGTAGGGAGAGGCAGAGGAATCAGGAGTAAAGGAAGAAAGCAGAGCCTGGAAAGAAAGGAGGGAGCTGTTTCTCTGTTG
>WBMW01003096.1:577736-633369 GCA_013396635.1 Penelope pileata
CTGTTTTTTGTTTTTTTGTCCCCCCCCCCCCCCCCCCCCGTTTTGTTTTGTTTTAAATCTTTGTTTCTCACTACCCAAATCTGTATTAATGTGCAATAAATTAATTCTCCCCAAGTCAAATCTGTTTTGCCACTGATGGTAACTGGTAAGCAATCTCCCTGTCTCCCTGTGAGATTTTTCATCCTCTCTTTCCTGTTGAGGATGGGGACTGAGTGAGTGAGTGAGTGACTGGGTGGGCATTTGGCTGTTGGACAAGGCAAACCCACCACGATAAGAGAGAGAAAGCAAAGGAGAAGATGATGAAGGAGAAAAAAGGAGAGAGAGATGAAAGAAGTAGAAAAGAAAAAGAGAACAGAGAAGTGGAAGGAACTAAAAGAGGAAAGTAAAAAGAAGGGAGAAAGAAAATAAAGTTGACAAAATTAAAAGACAAAGAAAGTAGGAAAAAGGAACAAAAGAAAAGAACAAGAAAGAGAAGAGCAAGATGGAAGGGAGAGGAGAGGGAAAGGAGAAGGGAGAAAAGGGGGAGAGAAGATTGAGAAAAGAGAGTGAAATAATAAAGGGGAGAGAGAAAGGAGGAAAGGGATAAAGAGAAGAGAGAAGCAAAAAGAAAAGCGGAAGATGAAAAAAGGGAGAGAAAAAATGAAGAGAAAATGAAGAAAAAAGACAAAAGGAAAAGGAGAGAGAAAAGAGTAAAAAGGAAAGAAGTTTATGCTACTCCATTGTGTTCAAGGAATCTGTGGCTTAATAACTGTTAGCAGCAAGGTCAAAAATATTGACTCACTGGGAGAGTTTGTATGCAGTACTGGTACGTGGGTAAGCAAGACCCTGGAAATCACTTCCTACCAAGTAAAAACAGCAAAATATAATTCAGCTTTGGTGGTTTCAGCATACATACATTCAGGTAAAAAAAAATCCATAGAAATTGTAATAACTTAAAACTTTCTTACTGATTCAGAAAATTGATTATTTAGGCAGATGGATGGTGTGACTGAAATGCCCTAATATACCAAGCTCTAACAGGCCAGCATGTTGGCACATATCGATTTTTAAGACTGGCCAAAGTTAATAAAATAATTTAGTTAGGATAACTCAAGCTTAATAAGATTCTTGCTAGTGAAAGTAAAGAAAGAAAAATTAATCACTTTTAAGTTCTGCATAGCAATTTGTTTTAATGCTTTCCTTTCAGGGAGAAATATTTTTTTTTAATAAAATAATCTCATATTACAGTCTAGTAGCTCAACATTGAGTAACTTATTCAAGATTTAAAGATTTCTGAACTGAAAAAAAATCCATAACTTTATATTTTATTAAACTATTTTTAAACTGTGCAGTAGTTAGTGAACTATGCTCAGCAGCACTGGTGGATTATTATTTCATTTCAATGGTTACGTATTGCTGCAATTCAACCCTTTTCTCTGAAATACATTTTTTTTTAAGATTCAATTGTAATAGCACTTAACAGCATGTTCTGTTTTACTTCTCGTGTTCTATTTTTTTATTTTTTTTACTGCGGAGAAGGTGGGAGGAGATGTCTGAACACCTAATTTTATAAATTTAGTTGCAATTGGTTTTAATGGCAGCAACTAGAAAACTGAAGTGAAGTCATGTGAGAGCAGGGACACAACCTTAGACTCAAGTGGAAAAACAGAGGAGGGCATGGGGCTCCTTCTAGTCTGCTTGGTAATCCTGCGGTCCCCGAGCAGGATGGCACCTCTTCCCTCCCCCATGCCTTCGAGGACCAACCCAGGGGTCACAGCCTCACTGCGTCTGGCACGTCAGTTCGGGAGCAGTCAGAGGGAGCACGCTGCATTACTGGCAGAGAGTGAAATACAGGCCTTGTTCTGATGACTCCGAAAGGGGAACCGGGTGTGTCAGTCTGATGCCATCCATCTCCAGCTGCTGTAAACCAGTGGTGCAGCCGAAAGAATACCCCTCCTCTCTCCACGCTGCTTTTCCTGCTCTGGGCTGCCCACTGCCTGGCCCACAGTGGTTATCTGGCAACAGTTTTTTGCCTCCTTTCCCTTTTTCATTGTGCAACAGAGTTAATGAAGCCACTTTGATATGCTGCATAGGCTTGCTCCATAGGTGGTGCAGCAGCTCAGAAGGCCTGCTGTTCTTCTGCAGCACAATTTGTCAGTGTTTCTGATCTGCAGCTGAGGTAGCTAATGTGTGACCTAGCAGTGGCAGCAGCTTCCAGGCTTGTTCTTCAGGAAGCTTCAGTAATCATCATCTGTGAGCTTTTGCTTCAGAGACTTCTGGTGGCTTCTTGTTGCAGGTCTCAGCCAGCCTCCGGAGGTGTTTGTCAGCTCTTACAGACTACAGTTGGCTACTTTCTGCTCATGGACTACTTGCACATTTTGTCTTCAGCTAACTTGATCAAGCAGTGTCAAACACCTATTTGATGAGTGCTGGAGTAGCAGCTGTAGAACTGGTAGGCAAGAGTGCAGCTCCCAGAGCCCAGGAGACAGAGGCAGCTGAAACAGAACTGTAGTTGTCACAGCTGTTAATACAAGAATGTCACAGTGAGGCACAGAAAATCAGCTCAGGACAATATGAGACTGTGATGGTACTGATGTGCCATAGGGCATGGTCAACAGCAGCTGTTCCTGGCACATCAGAGGCCTTGACCCCAAGAGAACTCTGGATCTTTGGCTGCAACAGGGAATGCCTAGAGCCTCTCCCTGAGACTGGCATTGGGGAGGGCCTCACTCATGGGATGTGCACTCTGGTCAAGGTGGTGCACTGCCAAGGAAAGGAGCTCCAAGAAGAGGTGAGGAGGCTGTGCAACATGATACAGGTTTAACAAGAGATCAACAGAGTCTTTGCAGAAGCAAGAACCCAACCCCCATGATGTGGAGGAATGGCAACTAGAGATTATATTCAAGTGAGCTCTGGATAGAGACTGCTGAGATTGGGAAACGGGAAATTTATGACTGCTAAAAATAAAAGGAAGACTCTCAGCTTGCAGAGGATAGACAGGAGGCGAGCACAATTTTCAGGGGAGACATCAGAGCCAACTGAGGCCTCACCAAATGTGTACATGAAGATGAGAAGGAGAGTTACAGCTGTTGGAGACCTTATCCTTTCAGAGACAGAGGCACCCATGTGCCAACTTGGTGTACAAAAGGGCACAGGGAAGCTGTTTTATCTTCCTTGTTGAATAAGAATAGTTTGTTTCAATCTTCAGGAAGTTGAACAACTGTGGCAGAAAACTGCTAAGAATGAGGAAGGGCAAATCATTCCTTACCAGCCTTCTATGATCAAGTGACTGGTTCATTGCTTAAAAGGAGATCGGTCAATGTTGTTCACATTGACTTTAGCAAGGCCTTTGACATAGTCTGCCATAGTAAACTCACGAAATTTGTTGAGACAGACTCAGGTGGATAGAAAGGGACAATAAGTTGGATGGAAATTTGCCTGGACTGTAGGGCCCAAAGTGTTTTGATCAAAGGTGCAAAATACACTTGGTGACCAGTTACTATGTGGTGTTGCTCAGGCAGTGATACTGAAGCTGTTATTGATGAAGGTTGCTGTGAAAGACCTGGGCAATGGGACAAAGAACACATTCAGCATGTTTGGATATGATCTCATTTGGGTTGGTGCACCAGCAGATTGGGCTGCTGTTCAGAGGGACCAAGACAGCGGAGAAGTGTGCTAACAGGAACCTCATGAAAGTCAACATAGGCAAGAGCAAAATCCTTCATGTGGGAGACAGTAACCTATGCCGCAGCACAGAGTCGTAGAACAGCCCAGATTAGGAGGGATCTCAAAAGAACATCAGGTCCTACCTTCTGTGGAAAAGGGAACCTAGGTGAAATAGTCTAGCGCTATTCTGTCACATCTTGAAAACTGCCAGTGAGGAGAACTCCGCCATGTCCCCAAGGAGGCTGTTTCAGTGATTGATTGTTCTCCCTATAAAAATTTCTTCCCGATACCAAGATGAAACCTATTCTGGTGCAACCTGTACATACTGCCCCTTGTCCTCTCCATGCGTCTCCCTGTGAAGAGAGGGCCTTCATCCTCTTTCTAGCCACCGCCCAAAACTGTAATGAGGTCCTCTCTGAGCCTTCTCCTCTTCGGGGTGAAAAGACTCAACTCCTTCAGTCTTCCCTCATGGGACAGGTTCTCCATCCCGGGTATAACATAATCAAAGAGCCCTCTACATGCTAGGATCTGTGTGACAGGGGAGCATGCTCCCTGAAAGGGGCTTAGGGGTCATGGTGGACAACAAGCTGAACACAAGTCAGCAGTATGCTGCTGCAACAACAAAGGTAAATCAGATCCTGTATGGCATCTGTGGAGCAATACAGGATAGAGGTGTGATCATCCCACTCTACTCAGTGCTTGTCAGGCCGTATCCAGAGAATTGTGTCCAGTTCTGTTCCTCACAATTCAGTGCACGCTGGGAGCTGACTGTCTAGAAAGCAGCTTCTCAGTAAATGCTCTGGGGGTCTAGTATTTAACAAGCTGGGTGTCAGTCAGCAGTGTGCCTTTGCAGCGAAGAAGGCCAGACCTGCACTGGGCTTTGTTAGCAGGAGTGTGCGTGGCCAACAGGTCAGAAAAACTGATCCTTCCCCTCTGCTTGGCACTTGTGAGACCACATCTGAAGTGCTATGTCCAGTTTTGGGACCCCCTAATACAAGAAAGACGTTGACATACTAGAGCAAGTCTAGCAAAGGCCCACCAAGATGTCTGGAGGCTAGAGCATGTGATGTATGGGGAGAGGCTGAGAGCTGGGCTTGTTCACACAAGAGGAGAGAAGGTTTGGGGAGATCTCATGGCAGTCCACAGCTAACTAAGGGGAGGGTATAGAGAAAACAGAGCCAAGCTTTTCTTGGAGGCCATGCAGTGATAGCATGAGAGGCAGTAGACACAAGCTGGAACATGGAAAATTCTGATTTGATACTAAGAAAAATATTTTCCCAGTGAGAGCAGTTAAGCACGGGAGGAAGTTGTCCAAAGAGGTTGTGAGGGCTTCCTTCCTGGAGATCGCACAAAACTGAACTGAACAAGTCCGAGTGGCCATGTTTTGAGCAGGAGGTTGGACTGTATGACTTCTGAAAGTTCCTTCCATTGTAAATTAGCTATGATGAAATGAGTGTGTTAACCTTGGTGCAGCTGAATGTTCTTAAAAATAGCTGTGCATGTCTATTTTATTTTGCGTTTGACTAGCCAGTTGTATCACAATAATACACACAAAATATTCCTAAAGCAGTACAGAGAAAATTGTCATTGTGGAGGCTGGCCAAATTAAAAAGCCAAATTAAACAAGAGAACTTGGGATAAATTCATAGAGGTCCCTTGTGTAGTATGATTTAAATCTAGAGGCTAAAAGGCATTCAGTGATTACTGACTACATCTTGTTCAGCGTAGTCACTTTACTTTCCACCTTAACTTTATGTTAAGAGTAAGCTTCTCCCGACTTGAAGCCAAGAATATTTGGAAGGGTGTTTTTTCTTTTTTTTCTCTTTTTTTGATTTTATACATTGCACATTTTGTGGCAGTGTTTTTCTTGGGCTTAGTACATTTCTGCTTGTAGCACAGTCATTACTTCATTTTTCTATACATATGTATTTAAAACCCACACGGGCTTGTGAAATCTGATACTAAAATAAGACATCATGTGTATCAAAACCATGGTTTCTTTAAGAAAGCCATGTTTTAACCTCTACTCAAATTCCTTTCATGTGGCAGGAATTCATTTTTTCCTTTCTCTATAATTTTGTCCTTCATGCTGATCATTGGTATTAGAGTAGAAATGAAAAATGGACTGCTGTGTTTTAATGAAATCAGTTAAAACTATTAAAAGGAAATATTTTATTAAAAAAAAAAGAAAAGAAAAAACATATTCTTGCAGAGGAAGTAGCTGTCAAGAGAGAACTATATTATCTGACCAGCATACAAATTTGTTACACAAAGAAATCAAAGTTTCTTTCAAGTTGTGTTGAATGAGGAGGGTGTTCTCAGTCCAGAGGACACTTTAGCTGTTGTGACCACCTCTGATACATGTGGATTTCTTGTTCTTTTGGTATAAGTTTCTTTTTGAAACATTTTTCTTTTAGAGTGATTTCAAAGGGTACTCTTCTAATCTTTGCCTATGTCTTTGAAAAACATTTAAACGCTTTCTTTTTCCCCCCCTTTGGTTATCATTGCTTTATTCTTGTGTTGTTTGTGCTACATCTAACAAAATGGGAAGGATTCAAAGAACAGGAATGCCTTTACTATAAATCTTTTTTTGAGTTTTTTCTGCTTGAAGAAGAGAAACCTGAGGTTTTCCCAGGTGTTATAAAACGCAGAGAAGTGTAAACAATCTCTGTAAAACATGTTGTCTCGTTTTCTTTGCGGCTGAGGAATGCTTGTTACCATATGTGAATATCATTTAAAGAGGTGTCACGGTATTTTAAGCATACTTTTTAAAACATTAAAGATACTTAGAGAGATGGATTCAGAAGAATGACTTAAAATGGGCAAGGGTAATCAGCAAAAATAATAACTAGTGATATTTGAATTTCAGGAAAGCATGCTTGTATCACCGTAATGTGACATTGTTAAGATACTTTTGTGTGATTTTCATTGTTTCTTCTCATTGTGTTTTAAAATACATTATAAACGTAGAAGAAATGTATATTTTGATAGATACTAAGATTTTATTTTTTGGAAAAAATATTTTCAGGAAAAATTATGGCAATAATTCTTTATTTTCAAATGTTGTGTAAAATTCTATTCAGGAACACTTCAAATTTTATAGAAGTTTCAGAACTTTTTTATGCAAAGACTTTCTTGTAAGAGAAGCCAGTTTATTAAAACAAAAAGAAGCCTAATTGGCATAAGGAGCACTGAGATTTGTGATGAACTTAGTTCCTGGGGCTTTTCATTTTATTGTTTTAGATGAATTCTAACAAAGCTTTGGTTTCACCACAGAAGAACATTTCTGGTTTTTTTTTTTTTTCTGGAACATTTATGTGGCTGTTGTCATCAGGTTTGATACCATGAGAAGTTTTTCCAGACTGAGCAAGGAGCTACAATACGTTTTCCTCTAGATATTACAAAGATTAATTTGTCAATGTGGTAGAGTTCTAGAGCTTCGAATGTCCTGGCCTCAGACCGTGGAGCGTTACCTAAAGATAAGGGTGGAAATGCTGAACTTGATTGAAAAGTCTATCAAAGGCCGTTGTATGGAGCAGAGGGCAGATCTGATGTGTTTTCAGCAGTCTTTACTTCAAGAAAAAAGAAATCAGACATGCCACAGTGCTACAGTACAGCAAAAAGATGAAGGATGAAGGATTTGCAAGAGTAAACCGAACTCTTAGCTACTGCAAGGTATTTAGAAGAAAGATGTATGACTAGTCACATATGAGAGCTTTGCTTTACTAAGGAATCTACGTATCTTACTGGATCATGTGGTCAGTGGGTGACTTGTCTCTGTCTGTGGGTAAAGGCAACCAGTCTGGCAAACTCCTACACAAAGAAACAAAACATCTTTTTCTTACCATCACCCCCTGTCTTTTGGTCATGTTCTCCAGCAGTTTCATTCACTTGTCCACTTTGGTTTTCACAGGATGACATATGGGTGGAGCTTTGTCAGGTTTGTGTTGTATTGCGTATACTCATGTCTTGCAGTCACCACACAGTGGCTGTAAGTAGAAGTACAGAAGGCCAGAAAGGAGATTGGTGCATGTGGGAGGATCCTAGAAGTGGAAGGAACAGGTCTTAATCTCCAGTGTTTGTTTATTACGGATATCCTTTCACAGAAGACTTGAAAAATCTCTCTGTGTCTCTGGGTGGCTGCTTGCCACTCCTCCAAGTTGTTTAATGCTTCGGAGCTGGTTGGATAACAGCTAGAGGACACCTGCTAGTTCTGTGGAAGCAGCTCCATTTCTGGCTCCTTGTCTGACTCCAGGGTTGCTTGAGCTCAAAAAGTAAAACCAGACTAGGTGAGTCTGTTATTGAGATTTTGAGCCACTATTTCTATTGTTCTGCTAAGGAATGCAGAAAATATCCTTGCATGATTCTTGGCTTGAACTTAGCATCCACATTGAATTTCTCTCCAGTATTGCTCCAGATTATTTCACATTTGAAGCACAATGGAGAGATTTGTTTTCTTGGTGATAGATGCTTCACTCGACTGTGATTTCAGCTGCTTGTAACTCCCTCGCAAGCTACAATGAACAAGGTTCAAGTTCATCCCTAGATTTCTTCCTTTAGGAGTCACTACTCGGGTTAATTTCAGTGAAAGCTGGTAGGTACACTTTGCTAGCTAGAGGCAAGCATGAAGTATTTATGACCAATGCGTTATGTTTTAGCATGTCTGTACTAGTCTTTGCTTTTTTCCATCATACTAATAATATATCTGGTGTAGAAAACCAAGAAATCTGTGTAAGGGCTGGGTGTTAAGTCATTTCAGCAGTATATACAGGCTCTTTCTCCATCATCTTCTGGGATTTGTTTGCATCCTGGGAGACTCTGTGGACAGATAGCTGTCCTAGTCTGTTTTGTTGCCTGATAGCTGTAAGCTCAACGTCTACTTACTCAGCTCAGTCATGTCTGTGATATTCTGAGGCTGAAAGTCAAGTGCTAGTTGTGAAATATGAAAAGGACCAGAGATCTAAACATTTTTTTAGGGTGCTGCCCAAATGAGAGCAGATCTGATGTTAATTTTAGGGTACAATGGATAAAATTGATTTTAAAAAGAAACTTATAAATTAATAGATATTTCTTTTAATAAAATTCATAAGCTTTCTTATACAATACATTTAAATATCCAGTTGAATCACAGAATGGCTTAAGTTGAAAGAGACCTTAAAGCCCACCCAGTTCCAACCCCCTGCTGCGGGCAGGGCTGCTACCCACTGGATCGGGCTGCCCAGGGCCCCATCCAGCCTGGCCTTGAACACCTCCAGGGATGGGGCATCCACAGCTTCTCTGGGCAGCTGTGCCAGTGCCTTGCCACCCTCTGAGTAAAGAATTTCTTCTTCAAACTTAAATCTCCCCTCTCTTAGTTTAAAGCCAGTCCCCCCTTTCTGTCAGATCACAAATGCTGTCGTATAGTTCAAAGCTGTTTGCTTGAAAGTTATTTATCTATATATATATCTATTATAGATATATATCTATTTATATTTCATCTCCAGGCTGAAGAAGCCCAGCTCCCTCAACCTCTTTTCATAGAAGAGGTGCTCCAGCCCTCTGATCATCTTCGTGGCCCACCTCTGGACCTGTTACAACAGCTCTGTGTCTTTTTTGTGCTGAGATCCCAAGACCGGGACACCATACTCCAGATGGGGCCTTACAAGGGCAGAGTAGAAGGGGCCAATCACCTCCCTTGCCAGGTTGGCCACCTCTCTTTTGATGCAATGCAGGATACTGTTGGCCTTCCAGGCTGCATGTGCACACAGCTGGCTCATGTCAAGCTTTTTGTCCACCAGGACCCCCATGTCTTTCTCCACAGGGCTGCTCTCAAGGAGTTCTCCCAGTCTGTAAACCTCTCTGGGTTTGCCTCGACCCAGGTGCGGGACCTTGCAGCTGGTCTTGTTGAATCCTATTAGATTCATAAATTGGGAGAGCTTATATTATGATAAAAACTTAAATGTATTTTATTCAAACAGTATAGATAGAACTCTACTTGTATGCACTTCAATTCCCATAAAATCTTACCAAACTGTTTAAGGGTTAAGATTTTATTTGTTATGACTGCATTTATTATTTGAGTGGCTAAGATTTTAGAATATAACTAGTTTTGACTGTCACACCATCTGTAGGTATTGAGTATTTTCTGTAGCGCAAATTAGTAGTCCTTTTAAAATGCAGAAGCCAATTGAAACTTCAAAAGAAAAATGCTTTTTTTCCTTGTTCCAATTTATGAATAAAACTTTGCATGAGAGGCTGAGATCTACCAGCTCTATAGTTTCACTAGTCTTCAAATAAAACTAATAGATATTTCCCTAGCTACCTACTACCTACATAGTAAAAGATAATGTTTTTATTGTTTAACAAATTTGGCTGGCTATGTAATATTTTGAGAAGGCAAGAAGTCTCCCTTCTTCCTTTTTTATATCCAATATATTTAGTGTGTTGTCATCCAGTATTTAGGAGCCAATCTTCTAATCAAATTCCAATTTCTTTCCAAAAATAGCTTAACACGCTTTTAAGTTTTTAGTAAGATGTCATCGCTATTTTAACATCAGAAAATACAATGATTAGGTTAATTATTGTAAGTTAAGTTAGGTAATTGCTGAATGTATATATAGTCTTCTGATTAGCAAAAAGTAATGGTACATTAAAGGTCTATCTATTTGCTGATTGAGGTATTTTAATCATTTCAAGCAATGAAAGAATTAACCTCCCAATAGGAAAACAAATGGAAAAAATACTTAAGCAAGCTTTAAATTAGTTGTTCAAATCAAGTTTTCTGTTTGATAATTTAGATTGGTTTAGTTTGGATTGACGTTTAGTCAGTAATTTTGCTGTCTGTTGAAAGAAGGATGAGTCTGAATGAATTTTTACCTGGAACACACAGTCTGTACTTAACATTGGCTAAGAAAGTCAATTTACTTACAGTCCTCTGGTGTAGAGATCCACAAAATAACCAAGGAAGATGTGGAATGAGGGCAAGACTTCAGCATTGTATGATTTGATTTATTTAGACTAACTTGAAGCTTTTGCTGCTGAAAAGCTTATTAATGGTTGACAGGAAGCTTTGTGCTGATCCTGTGGCTGCCCCACTTAAATACAATGCAATGTCTCAAAGTTTTTTCAGTCTCCTATTCACTGGACCTCTGGTGGTTCATCCCTCTGAGCTGGGCTGGACAAGCTCACCTCCGCCTCAGCACCAGGGCTGCAGCGGTATTGCAAGCATAGCATTTTTATTGAATAAAGAAATAAAGAATCCTATCATGCAGTCCTGGACACATTCTCAAGAGATCATTCAATACCAACATTAACACTGGGACAGGTTCCAGTATGTGAACCAGCCAGGACAGGTGTTTATTTAATCCTCTGATGAAGGTTGTTGTACAAACTTCCTTGTCCTGTTCTGGTGTTGATTAAAACAGTAGCAGCTACTTTCACACTTCCAGACAATTTGTGAACTTTCTTTTTCTTCCCTCAGTGGCTGTGAAGAATATTTATCTCTGTTGACTTACAAAAGCATTATAAATTTTTCTAAAAATTTACAATTGTGCCTACTTTTGCTCTGCTGGACCATGCAAATATGTTTTCATAGAATCATGGAATGGCTGGGGGTGGAAGGGACTTCAAAGATCATCTAGTTTCAAGCCCCCTGCCGTGGGCAGGGTTGCCAACCACTAGATCAAACTCCAGATCAGGTTGCCCAGCCTGGCCTTGGACACATCTAGGGATGGGGCATCCACAACTTCTCTGGGCAGTTTTCTACAGCCTTTCCCTGTAAGTGATAATTTCTTATTTGTTACTGTGGTTGTTCTTCTTTAGGCTTTCTAATTTTTGTCTGCACTTCTCTTTAAGTAGGCCCAGAATTTGACAAGTATCCACTAGCAGTTAATGTAAGAGAATATTTACTTTTTATGCCTCTCAGATGGCAATCCCGTTGACCCGTTCTGTTAATACAGTTGTGGTGCCATCATTACCTTCTGATCTACTTCACTGTGCTTGCGTCTGTCCCTTTGACTTGTCATGAAAATATGTATTTTCAGTATTTGAGTTCATAGTCTGTGTAGTACTTGCCATTTCTTTTGACTGACTTCATGTTGTTGATTTTAACTTCTGCCTTCATTTCATCAAGATATGTCTAACTAAAGGTCTTCCTCTCAGGGTGCTTGCAATCCCATGGTGTAATTTATAAGCATGATAAGCCTCTTTTAGCTGTATGAATTCCTATCAAGTCTAGAAATCAGTTATGGACCCTTTTTCTTTTGTGTTTTTTTCCAGCAGCACAAAAAAATTGATGCTGCCTTGAGACTATTTATGGATCTATATAAGATGAGCAGATGACTGCAAACAAAAATTAATAATCAAATTTGTGACAGTGAAGTGCTTTTCTTCCAACACTTGTAGTCCCATTTAGGAACACAGCGGGAATCCTGAGAAGCTCTGGAAAGGGGCTGGAGGGCTGAAGTGCTGCTGCCAGCTTTGGGGCTGGGTGCCTTGCGTGCCAGCCTCAGGGTGCTTCCACTGCCTGCCACGCTGTGTTTGCAGGACAAGCTGGCTTGAGGCATTTTGTTTTCCATATTTAAAACATTTTGATTGCCAAGATTGTAATTTTTCTCTTGGCAAGCAGTCTAGCAAAGGCCATTAGAATTAAAACTAATACCACAGAAGTTTTCAGGCTTTCTGACAAAGCTATGTGTCCAAGAAGTTTTAAATATACAAGTAAATAGTGTTTTTACTGCTGTTCTTACATATTTTTGGTTTGGGGGAAGACATTGGAGGAGAAAGTAACAGAAATTTGTTCTTGCCCTGTCTGTTTTTGCGGAGCTTTGTGTGTGGAGGTCGTTTAGGCTGGAGTTTGACTTTAGGTAACACCAGCTGCATGACCAGTAGAGGGAGCCCAGAATCACAAAATATAGATACTTTTGGCTGGGGAGTTGGGGTGAAACGCTTGCTTTTATAATGTACAGGAATTTTGTGATGATATTTGGAAGGATGCTTGACAGCTGCCAACTTACAGTGATTCTGGGGAAGAGTATATCTGAAACCTTGAAATGCTTAACATATTTTAAATGACCTATTTGTATATTGAAGGCTAATCATTACTTTTTTTTCTCTTTCCTATGTTGCTGGTTGTTGTGACTCCATATCACCTTTGCAGAAAGTAAGTAACTTTTTAAACAAATCTTTTGAAATGGTGTGGATATAGGTATTCTGTTTTAATGTATGTATGCATATATAAAATAAACATACCAGCAGAAAATGGTCAGTTTTAAATACATGCTACTACAGGACGTGACTCTATAGATGATAAATAGTGTAGAAGTTCTAAATCTGAAGGCTGTACATGCTAAATATATTCCTCATGTGTAGGCTATGGCAACAAACTTTCAGCATATTGGATTAAAATATGTTTTGGCTGTAAAAATTCACAGATATCAAGTTGCAAAGTAGAAAGTCATTGTACACAATTTGATTTTACCAAACCAAAGTTGAACCAATTTGGAGTGTTTCAACAACTTAGGTCAAAGTTATGCAGCCTTTCACATTCGGAGATACTGATAGCCTTGTATTTGGTCATTCTTGGCTGCTTTATTAACATATGCCAGCAGCTTCGAGAACAGTGAATATGGCCTTAGGCTGGAGGAGAATTTAGAAAGTGTACAAGAAGTATTACATACTACTCTATGATTCAGACATCAGTCTGCATCATGGGATCTTTGATTGCTGGATTTTCTAACCACAGTTCTTTGTGTTGCGATAGCGTATGCTGCAAACATGTCCAGCACCCCTTGTGGGTAACAACAAGGAATTTTAAGGATGCCTATGCTGATACAATAGGCAAATGACTGCTTAACAGGGGTCACAATACCAGTGATAAAGGACACCATGGGATTCCAGTTTGAACTGCTAGCTAGTATCCAAATTATTATTTTATTTCTAATTTAAGGGTGTGTGCTTTGTTTTGTGCCCATTGTAGACATATGCAAGTCCACTTTTCAAGAGGAGTACGTGCAGCCCCTTGGTTACAGGCCAAGTTATTTCAGAATTGCAGATATCTTTATGAAACAAGCATAACAGCAGTTAAAGTACCTCTTGGCTCAGTAGCTGATAAAGATTTCCTTGTAAGTCTGAGAGTAGATTCTATTGTCCACTTGCCAGTTGGCTAGACTTTGAAGATTAAGATATCTGCTGTGAACACAGTCGTGGTCATGAGATATTGCCAAATTCTCTGTTTTGGGTTCATTCATCATGTATTATTTTAATTGCTTAATGATATCTAAAACTAAGTGAGAGATCCAGAATTTCTACATAGGGGTGGGAGAATGAAGCAAATTACTGCATACACGCATGTACAGTTTTGTTTCTTGTTGATATATTGAGTTTGTCTTCCACTGCAGAGTCAGCAAGTTCTTTCTATCTTGCAGAGAAAGTCTTAATCTGTGATAATGTTTCACTAAAAAGATCCAAGACCGTGAGGGTCTAAATTGTTTCACGTTATATATGCTACCATATGGAAGAAATTATGCAACTAGAACTGCTCTATTAAACACCTTGTGTCTTTGCTTGTCAAACATTAATACAGTAAGGAAAATGTGTGAAGAGATGTATACTACATGTTCCAAACCTTTTTAAAGTAATTGTTGAACTCAATTGAAATGAAATCTCTTAATTTCTTCTGTGCTACTGCTAGCTGTATCATTATATTTCTGCAATACTTAGTTTTATATTATATTTCAATATCATATTAGAACCATATGTGGAATCAGTTTTATTTGCCCCCCACCCCCGAATCACAGAATCACAGAATTGCAGGGGTTGGAAGGGACCTCGAGAGATCATCGAGTCCAACCCCCAAACAATAGAAACAACAATTTGTTAGAATTTTCATATTGAATGATCATATTCAGAATATTTCTATAATTATATATGTTAAATACCTGATGTGTTTATCAACAAGCACCATTTTTGCCTGTACTTTTGATTTTGGTTGCAGTAATGCAATACATTGTGTGACCAATAGTAAAGAAATTATATTGGACAGGACACAATTGCCACATTATCTATCTTGCCATTAAATTAATATATGTTCAGTAAGGATGAATCTTGTTGTAACAGAGCCATAGGAATTAAGAGAAAGTGTCAGCATCCTGTGAAAGATGACAATTTCAGTTTTCTTTTTAAAAAAGGTCAGCCTTGCGATTTTTAAACAGGATTGAATATTGCGGCACAGAATTGCATTATGAAGAACGATCGTTTACGATGGGCTTCTGAAGCCCCGATCTTGCCTTACAGTTGAGTATATAATTAATCCTGAAATACTTAGCAACGCACAAAATTTAATGCAGAGGCATTGTTCCACTTAACCAAGTGGAATATATTTATGTGGCTAAAGATAAGCACGCGTGCAGGCTGACGACCCCAGGGAAGAAGCACAGTTTCAGAGTCAGTCCCTAAGTACGTGTACAGCAGTCAGTAAACGAGGACAGAGATGTGACGGTGCATCTGTAAATCTTGTACTGACATTTCATTTTAAAATTAAAATGAAATAAAACCATTTCTGAGTATCTACTTCTTCACCATTTCTGGTATCAACTTTTCACAATAAGATAGGTGGATCTAGGGTAGAAGCATTTGCATTCTTGAACTGCTGTATCCTTGCATATATTATAAAGAGGTTTGTGTACAAGGACTCTTTTGTCTTAACACGTTGTGTTTCCTTTTAAATAGTCCCTTAACACGCATTCCACAATGATATTGCATTTAATTACTACCTTGAGCAGGTCAATCTCTTAATCTTTAAACCAATTCTAATTAGGAAGGATTGTGCTTCACAGATCATATAAGTATGCTTGTATTTATGTATAGTAATGCACGCTGACCGCGTTAAGCCAGGAGAAGGCTTAACTATATATTACTTTTAATTTTAATGCGTTCTTCCTGGGCTCTGTATTGTTCTTTTGGTGCCTTTCATCCTAGAGGATGCAGCTGCCCTTGAACTTGGTACTGTTTTGATCATTCATGTGCAGCAGCCACGTTGTCTGCAACATTTTAAAAATGAGGCTTCATGGTGTTATTTACGAAGTAATTTCACATAAATATTTGGACTTTGGTTCTCTTCAAATGTGGAGCTGGTTGCTGTATGAAGAAAAGCATAATTATAATTCACAGACTTTTTGCCTCGAGCCTAGGGGACAGATGCATATGATTAAGTTTGAAACTGGCCTGTTATTGTAATGTAGATGTTTTCAGCATTGAGAGAATTAAAAAAAAAAAAAAAAAAAAAAAACCAGGCAAGCATGATTTAAAAAAAAATAGACTGGGGGAATAGTTTTACAAGAGGCACTCAATCTTGGACTGCTTTATTTTTGCACAAATTTATTTTTCAGTGGAACCTCTCCATTAGCTTGCCTGAATGCAATGCTTCATACTAACACTCGTGTAGGTGATGGAACATTCTTCAAAATCCCTGGGAAGTCGGGACTCTACGCTCTCAAAGTAAGTTTAAATGTTGTGAATAGAAAGCACATAGTGCTATTAATCCTTTTTATGAATGTCTCAATAGATAGAAAGGTAAACAGATTGGATTCTTTGGAGAGGAAATGACCTGATAGTCCTACTAACTGCTTTCAGATGTCTTTTAAAAGGATTTATAATGAAAGTAAACATTGAATGTTTTATCCTAGAAAGCGTATACATGCCCTTGAATTTGGCAGATGGTATAAAAAACATGCAGCTTAGCTAAAATGCTGATTTTTCAGAGTTGTTCACAGAAAGACCATTGTTCTATGAACAGTGAGATCAAGAGGATCACAGACTTTCTTGTTAAGTAATTGTGTTAATGTTTGATTTTTGAATAGTGGAAAATTGTCTAATATAAATCAGCTTTAAATTTACAGATTGCATCATTACTTTTGATAGGAATATGATTACAGTGATGGAATTTTGTCTTTGGGCTTTTTCTTTTCCGCTTTATTTTTGTATCTGCTGATTTCTGTGGATGATTTTTTTTTGTTATTGTACATGATCAAGCTTAGAGTGGCTTCACAGTCAAAGTGGAGGAATGTGAAGCAGAGGAGAGAAATTAGAGTGAGATTATCTGTTTTGCAGCCTATATGTGGTTAATTAAAATTGGGGGATGGGGGGGGTGAAGGGAAGGCTCTTTTATAATTTGGAGCAGACAAACTGCATGTAAGGGTTTAAAAACATAGAACTGTATAGATTTGCTTGCTCCTGATAACTAAAAATTCTCTATCTGAGATTGAACTAATAAATTTCCATTTCCTAATTTACTGGAACAAATGTTGTTCTTTGGCTTTAAATTTAGAGATACTCTTGGCACAAACCCAAGTATTCACAATCACTCCCATGCTTGTGAACTCCAGGTTGCTTTAGCTATTTGAATTCAGGAAATAGGCAAAAGCTAAAAAGAGACATTAAAGGATCAGTATTTTGCTGCAGCATTCTGGACACTCAACAGGAAGACCAAGATTTTTAACGGCCAAACAAGGCTGTTTCTGTTAAAAGAATAAAATAAAATAAAAAGTGGAAGAACTTGCATTTTATTTGACAGTTTTCAAATGTAGAGTATGTTTTGACTTCACAAAGTAGCTTTTTTGGTTTTACTTTGCAAGCTGTTTCATGAAGATCTGTTTTTATATTTTTCTATGGAGTAACTCACAAGCATATTTCATTTCATTTCGTTTTTTTGAAATGTAAGCATATGAGTATACTGCAGTAATCTATTTTTGGAGATGCAGCAGGATCGTGTCCGATTTTTTTCTTGTTAATTTTAGTTCTCTTTTTCATTTTAACTACAGAAAGAAGAATCAACATGCCCTACTGATGGAACATTGGATTTAGGATGTGAATCTGAGTTAGATGGCGCTGAAATGGCTGAGACAAACAATAATAATGGAGAAGAAAATGGTGGTAGGTGTTTAATTTCAATACTAGAGAACATGTTTTGGGAAAAGAAAAAGTATTTTTTCCCTAAAATTTTCCCAGTGTGGTTTTTATAGAGCCTAAGTAATGTTTTGCACACAGTAGGACTATTTCTGAGTGTCTTCTTCTCTTTTGTGGCATTATAAAGAAATCAGGAACACAAAGTACCTTAATTTGACTTTGTTTTGTCAAAGATAATGAGTTGGGTATGCGTTGAGTGGATAATTTTTTGGTTTATAATATTTTGTTCTAGGCCCCATAGCTAGTGAGTAATTTGCCTTATCAGGCTTCAAACTTGCAGTGAACAGGTACTGATTTACCTCACTTCAGCATGGACAAGTAGGGTCTCTCAGTAGTATTCCTGGCACAGGACAAAGTTTCATATTTTTTTTTCTTTCAGAGATACTCCTGGATGCCATGTTTGCATAAAAATATGTGAAAATATTTAATCCTGTGCTTTTTTTTTTTCCTTCTGAAATAATGTCAAACAGAAATATTGTGAGCACTTGAAAATGGCAGCCTTAGAAAGCAAAAATTTTTATTTTTAAAAGGTAACAATTGCTCCACAGTTCTTCTGTCATCTAAGATGAGTTGCAAGTGGTAGAAATGGATATTCTTCTTATTAGAGGTATGCTCATGTGATGCTTGTAAAGCACTTTGTACAAAAAATCAAACTTTGCAGGGTCTCTGAAATAAACCTTCCCTTAATTATTTTTGTTCTGCCTACCTGCTCAGAAACTGTCCCACTGCTGGTCTGCAGCATTCTGCTTTGGCTCACTTCTTGTACCTTGAGAGAGTGTCTTGTTTACAACTAGAACATGAGAAGGCTCAGTTCCCGGTTTTTTTCTTCTACTACAAACTAACTTTTTGATCTAGCATGACTTACTTGGCTTCCATGTTATAGCTGTGCAGGACTAATGCTGTATTGCTCATTAGTAGCGTTGAAAAAACAAAAATGCTCTGTGATAGGAGTACCAGAATTACCTAAGACAGGTTATTCTGAATCTTCTGGTGAAGTTACGAGTCTTGATTGAAAAACAAAAGCCATTAATTATTAAATAGCTCTACTTCTTTTTTTACAGTTATAAGTTAAACAGACTGTGAATGTGTAGTGTTTTTGTGCTTATGTAGTCTACAGTGCGTGTCTAAAGTACACGTAAGTGTTTGTGGTGCTTCAATTATTCCCATCTATTACTCAGACAATTAGTTGATGGACGCACCCCTGTGTCGCAGGAAGAATCCAGCAGTGAAAAGCAGGGTAAATATAGATGGGAAAGCAGAAGTAGATGTTACTTCTCATAAACAAACAAAAATAGTGGCAAAAACCTGGTAATTATTTAGAAATTATAGGATGTAAATAATGATGCCAGAGTGCCAGAAGTAGGAAATTGTTGGGCTTTAAATGGGAGGAGGCTGCATTCTGTTTTCACAGTTTACAGTAATAAAATCATTCTAGCACTTAGGGTGACATAAAAGAGCAGCTGCTAAAATTAAATATTTTTAAATATTTAGGGTACAGCAGTAATTTGCATATAGATTGTTTTTAAAGCTGAGAACTTTCCCTCATATTTCCTCTCAGACAAATCTTGAAAAATCGTAATTTTTTTAAATTTTTGAAAATGTGACTTTTTAGTATTTTTTTGTGTGTCATGAACTGTGCATATTTAAAGAAGAATTAATGGAATGGCAATAGTGAGTCTACATTGTATTTAGAAAGGCCAAGACTGAATGTGATCAATAAGGAAATGAAGACAGCACCTCTTATATCGGCCAGCTGATACGGAGCTTAGTTTAGTTAAACATGCTTGATAATAGCTTTTCTTGAGACATAAAATTTGTTGATAAAGGCATCTATTGATACACATGTAGAATTCTGTTAGGTATACATTTGTAGTGTACACTCAGCTTAAAAACAGCACTGTGACAAAGAAATGCTGCCAGTTCTAAGTGGATTGAAAATTAAAAGTTATTAGGTCTGCAGAGGAGTAGGAATCACCACCAAGATAGGTCTTTTTGCTGTTATTTGAGGATGTGATTCGACCCCTTTTTATTCAAGGTGTTTGTCAGTACTTTTTGAAAAGTTTAAAGTCCTTCCTGATTAAATTTACTGATAATAAATTGAGATCCCTTTTGATTGCCTTGTAAATGGTGATAGTTGGACAACATGACTTAAATTTAAAGCAAATAAAAAAGGTCATATTTGTTCAGTGGAGATATATAGCCAATAAATCAGTAAAGCATTTAAAGATCACAGTAGAAAATGAATTGAACATGAATGAGATGTTTTTGCTAATTAGTCTACCACAATTCTTGGACTATAATTCTGGTAATAATGATTAAAGGGTATGTGTGCAGTGTTTCTTTTGAGTATAGCACTGGTTAAATGATTACTAGTGTATTGTATTCGGTTTAACTCCAAGAAAGAATTAAGAAAAATAGGAAAGGAGTTAGAAAAGAGATAAAAGAACTCCTGAGTGAACAAATACCTCCACTGCTCTGGGAAATTTAAAAGTGCAGATGAGGAGGTGACTTGATCAGTTTGTAAATATTTAAGAAAAGTTATTTTTGTAGAAAATATTTGTCCTAAAAGAACAAATCTAAGCAGATGCACATCAATTTAACTATGCACATTAAAACAGACTTTTTTTCCTTCCAGGAAAGTATTCTGTACAAGAAACGCTTTATGAAATTCTCTGACTCATGGTTTAGAAAAGGCCAATAGAATAATGACTCCTTTCAGCCTTAATATGTGTGATACATATAATAATGGACATTGGTTGCACATTGTATTCTTAGTTGTCTGACTGCATTTTTAATTAGCTCTTGTTTCCAGTGTGATAGAGTCCAGAAGTCCCAATTCTGTCAATGGTAAGATGACAAAATAAGTTGTTTAGTGGGGACCTAAACAGTGCCCCTTTGAAGTTAGTTAGCTGGAAACTGAGGATGAGACCCTAACAGATGAACTGTTAGGCAACTGCCTCAGTCTTTCTGTGGGCATTAAGATGACAGTCTTCAGCTTTCTGACTGAAAAGTACCAGCTGATGTTCAAACAGAGAAGAATCACTCTATTCCTCAGCAGGCAGAGTATAAATGCAAGCTACTGAACAGTTTAATTAACATAATACTGTAGAAATTTATCAGAGATATAAGCACGTGACTTGGCAAAAGCTCTGTGCCCACATCAGCATTGCTGAGATAACTGAAAAGGCCACACCTCAGGGCTTTGCAGATGCTGTGGAGAAATCTGTCCTCTTTCCCCACCTTCTCTCATGGCATATGTTAAAGAAATGATTTATGTTATAGTTGGTTCTGTGTGGAATGGGATTTCTATAGAATATCTCTAATAGTGTTTTGTATCATCGCAGGAATTCCATTTCACTCAAACACAGGGGCAGCATGTAAAGACACAGTCAGTAAAAGAAATAAAATCCCAATTACTGTTGCCTGGGAAAATGATGACTATAATATCGTTTTGCTCATCAATAGGATGTTCTGTTCTCAAAAAATCGTTGGTCCCCGGGGTTTCTGAAGCCAGAGGTAATCCATCAGCCATGGAGAGCAGCTGATTAAAAGTTGTCTGCACTCAAGGCAGCGGAATGCACCATGACGTCATTGTGGTGGAGGCGACCCTCCCTGCACAGCCGACCTTCCCTCACCGGGCCCAGCCCAAACTGAGGGCCTGATGTTTGCCCGGAGCTGAGCAATGTAATTTCCTCTGGAGATACTGTGGTTTGCAACAATTCCTAAAACTGCAAGTTCTTCAAGTGCAAAAAATGGAATGGCAGAATTAATTTCTTAGGCAGTTTTCTTTGAGGTAGCAGTAGATGGACGATCAGATTCTTACTGAATCCTGATATTTAATCTTTGTAGCTGCTGTGCTCTTGGACACCTTGTGATTTTTGGACTAGAAAGCTTCTAGGATGACTCCTGTTGTGAGGAATGAACATTCACCACTGTTTGAAAGTTGAGTCCATGTTTATGTATTCAGTTTCTTTCTGAGAATGGAATTTCTGGCAATCCAAGGAAGCCTGTCATCCTTAGCTTATTCTCTCTTGCAAATGGTGCTGATGATTCTGCTGAGTATGTCTGTCATATGTGGCAGCGTCTAGCTGCGAGATAGGCTCTTCTCAAAGCGGGAGAGTGGCAAAGAAATAGCAGCCCAAACATACTGAGTTCAGGATGACACATCAGAAAGATACTTTTTTGCTTCTTTCCTTCTTCTTCTTTTTTTTTTGTCTCCTCAGAAGTAGCTATAAAACAAAAGTTCTGTACCCAGGGCTGTGTTTAACTTCTGTTTGTTTCATTGCCACTGCAGGGGAGTTATAAGAATGAGAAGTTCCTGTAGAGCTGGAAGGAGATCTTCTCATCTGCTCTTTTTGCTGTGCAGTAGAGTTAATGAGGCCTTAGAAATTGGTGACTTAGTGATGATAGACTACATTTTTAGTGGAAAATGTTAACTTCCTTTGGAATAAGAATTTGCAGTTTTCAAAGATTTGAATGTCAAAGATGTTTCAAAGATTTGAAAGATATGAAATGTCTGGACACAAAATTATCCTCAGATTATGATGTGATTCAGTGCAAGCTACTATCCTGACAGAGTATTTGATGTCTTTTTGCAAAACATATGATTGAATGTTATTTATCATTTCACAGTGCAAGTGTTGCTTTTCAAAAAGAGTATCACAGTCACAGTCCTGGCCTTGATATATTCATCTGGTTTTGCTTGCATTGGTGAACTTGTGCAATTAACTAACTCCCAAACTGGTTTTCATTTTCAAAAGCTGATGGCAACAGTCAAGTTCTGAATTGTTCAGATTTTGCAAGCTGTGCTCTAGAGATCAAAGATTGATGGAGGTGGACTACTTGATACATCTATGTTGGCAAAGCATGACCATTTGTGTCAATACAATTATAGATCTGTGTCACACAAAGAAAATACTGAGTTCTATGGATATTTTAGAGACAGATCTTGTGTATATGTTTTCCTAAGGACCGTGAAGTTTCATATCTCCAGAGTGTTTGCATACATTTTATGCTTGAGGTAGATTATAGAGTTTAGCATATGGTAGCAATATTAATTTGTGTTTTGTAATGTGGTCATTAGTAAACAATCCTTCTCATCTGCTGTGGTTTCTATAAAAATGAAAGAAGTGAACTGCTGTTGATTTTACTGGTTTGATTTTTAATCAGTATGGTCTGTCTGAAATCAAAATTAATTGTGCTATTTATTTGGGGAAAATATGCCCCTTAAAGCACTCCAGGAACTTTTCTATCCATTCAGTTACATGAACCTGTTTATAATTATTCCTAATAAATGTCAGTGACAACGAGACAGAATAATTTTAAGTTGTTTTCCTACAAAAGACTGTTTCTTCGAAGAAACATATCTTCTAATATATTTCAAGTAGGTATCATAATATTTTGGGGGGGGGGGAGATAGAAGGAAATATAAATTACTGAGGCACTTTATAAAATTTGAAATTGAAAGATAACACTGCTGATTTTTATAAATCACAGCTTTTTACAATAATTACCAAAACTGGTCTTGGAAAAATGGAAGAGAGGAGGTTATTTTAACTGGAGGTTGTCGAAAACATTTTAACATGCTCTTTTTGTTAAGTAATTCTAATTCTATCACTCATGTTAACACTCTCTGAACACTCTCTAAGGAGGTCTTATCTTCAGAAACCCAGCTGCTCTTCCAGCTCATAACCTAACATTTTATGGCTTAATAGTTGTTTTTTGCTTTATTCCTTCACTCAGTCCTGGCCCTTAAAGAAGCTGATTTAAAGAATGAAGCCTAATTATTCTCCACTAAATGGAAATGCCTCCTGTAGGCTTAAAACTGCTTGTTCTCTTTTTCTGCTGTAGCAATAATGGTGAATGCCCTTTATTTGCTACCCAAATATTTTTCGTTCATCTGTTGCATTCTTTCAGTGCTCTTTTTTTTTTCTTTCTCTGCATCAAGTTTATTTTTAGCATTCTTTTCTGATAACACTTTTCAAGAGACTATGGATCTGATAATATTAATTAATTAATTAATTTTCAGAGTTTATGGACAACGTAGTTCCAGCTTAGCAAGGATGTATATACAAGGGCTGCTCTGAAAGCAGTGCCTCCTATATTATTATGTTGGCCCACAATGTCAGAGGTGGATGTTGGTGGTATGGCAGCGGAGGTTGAACCTTCCCACCAATATTCCATTCCATTTTGTTGCTGTGCAATAGATGGCAGCAGAGGGGCAGCCTGACAAAATGGTGTCTGACGTGGAAGTGCGGATGAAGCAAAGGCGTGGAACTGAATTCGTCTACATCGACAAAATGGCACCCATTGACATACATTGATGCTTTGCTGAATGTTTCTGGAGACCAAACAGTAGATGTGAACACAGTGAGGCAGTGGGTGATGCGTTTCAGTAGTGGTGACAGCGATAGTGGTCACCTCCGCTGGTGCAGGTGTTTACAAGCGCAGCATGCAGGCTCTTGTTCATTGCTGGCAAAAATGCACAGCTAATGGTAGTGGCTGTGTTAAACAATAGTGTTTTGTAGCTGAGAATTTGCTTTGTGCCCTTTGTATCTGTTGTAGTTTCCATGGAAATAAATAGGAGACATTAGTTTTGGAGTGACCTACATATGTACAAAGACCACGTACATACATACCAAAGACTTCTCTTGAATTTGTTTTTCTTTTTTGGCTTTCATAGGAGAAATGCCTGCTCCAGTCTTAAGTCATTGTTTTTTTCACTAGGACCATCACTGTTCACTTCAAACACTGACATATTTTTCTGTCATATTTTTTCAGTTCTAACTCATGCAGAGAAAAGCAGTTGGATCTTATCCATTTAAATGAACAAATAAATAAACACAGTTTTCTGTGGTCACAGCCTTTGCAGTATACTGAGATTTTGTCATAGATCGATTTAAAACACTAAACAGCACAACTTGTTTTAAGAATGAATTTATTATCTCGTATTTGTATTTAATTTCCTAAAGAAAAGTTAATTCATATTGTTCTGTAAACTATAAATATCTTGATTTGCCTCTAAATAAAGCCTATCTAGTAATTTGAGTATTATTTTTTGCTAATCAGAAGAATAGACTGTGTAAGTTATTAAGCAATTATATAAATTAACATGATGTATTTAGGTTTTTAGTGTTTGTGTCTTCTATTTTTGGAAAGCAGTGAATGACATCTCTTATTTACTAGATGGTTTGTTTTTTACCCGTTATTTGTATCAAGCTGTTTTTAAATGGAAATGGAAATTGAAGTAAAACATGGAAAATATTATTTAAAATAGTTTCTTACTATTTTAAGCTACTAGATATATGAAAGAAACTGTTTTTAATGTACAGTGTGTATTTTAGAAAGGAAATGTCATTTCCTGTTTATAAATGAATTTACCATTTTCTAATCACCATGTCATATTGAAATTATTAAGCAGTAGATTTCAACCTCATATGCCTATTTCTTTAATTATAGACCTACATTTTTCCCTACATTTTTTTTTTCCCCAAAAATCTAGTGGAATTAATTTGGGGTTGCAGTAAACTGAACCAACATCCAGTGAGGTATTCCTTCTGTACCTGCAGAAGAGATTACGGCTATGTAGGCTGGTTTATTGTTTCAGCAGATTTTAGTTCCATATGCTTCACCAAGCAGAACAAGGCCTGCTCCCTGGTTTAACTTCATTGTCAAAGTTTTGAAGAAGCAGAAACAAAAGAAAACAATACACTGGTAGTATCTTTATGCAAAATAGAAGTAATTATAGAAATCAGAATTATTGCTTCTGATAGACCTTGTCACAATTTCATTTTTTATTTAAAGAGTTTATTGTTATAAGAAAAAATGAACTAAAGCACAAATTAGTATAGGACCACACTTATATTTATTCCCATGCTGTGTCATGAGTTTGATGTTAACAATTCCTAGTGTTGAGCATTAGCAGTTACGTTGCCAAATCTCTATGTAATTAACTTTATCACCAAAATAAATAAGAGAGACATGGATAATGTCCTAAACTGAAGTCATGAAAATCAGAATTTCCCACTTAATCTAAAAGGAAATGGGAGTTTCAGTCATCCTGGAGAACAGAAATACATTCTTCACGATAGGTCACGTGGTGTCCTCTCTTAGGAGGGAGAGTTAGATACATAACAGTTTCCATTCTTCAGGCATTTTTAAATTTGTTCTCTTCTATTCTCCTTAACTTTGAGATTTATGTTCTTGCACTTTTTCCATTTTTAATTCAGTTATTTGAGTTTCTTAAGTCTTTGACAGAAAACAGTGAAAAGAAAATGTCTTTAAAAGAAGAAACAAATCAGAAGCTGGGTAATTTGAAATGTCGGTTTTTTGTTTTGGTGTAGGTGTTCTGTATCTCAGGAGCTTTGCTATTGCAGTGATTTAGATTATATAAGATAACTATTGTTTATTTTCTGCTGACAATTTACTGCTCCTTTAAGTTGTCATTTTTGATTGTAAGCTTTGCTCATCACGTGGAAAAGATTGATCCTAACAGAAGCACAGAAGCTGTTTTGTGTTTCAGCTTCTTTGTGTACTCTTGACAAATCCCTCAAGTACATGGAAAAAAGTGAGAATGTCAGTTAGAAATCTTGTGACAAAATTGGATTTCTCTTATCTGCTAATGAAAATTTTTAATCTAATATGAAAATTATCTTGATATAATGCCAATACTGTAAAACAGAATATATTCTCTGTTTGTGAGGTAAGTAGTAATTATTTTTTCTTTCAGTGTGAAAACAAATGTTTAATATCCCATGCACCTTATGCAGGCAATTAATTATTGATAACCGAATTGTCTCAATTCTATCTTTATTCTTACAAACACAAAGAAAAAGCCATTAAAATATTTATTCTAGTAGTGCTAGAGGCAAGGGAGCTGAAGTGCTCCTTCAGTTGTCTGCTCATCCTGCTGAAGGATGGGAAGAGAAAACCATAGGCAAATAGAAAGATTGGGCTAAGATTCTTCCTGACACGGGAAGACAACTTGCTTGCGTGGCCTCAGACTGCTGTGGTTGAGACACTGCGCATGGCAGATCTGAGCATCATGAAGCAAGTGTGTCAGCATGCTCAGCCGGGCTGGGCAGCACACTGTAGCCAGACTCAGACTGCAGGAGGGGAGAAGAAAGCTGCTTGGTTTCTGGGTTCATGCTCATTCTGTTTTAGCGGAGTTGTCTTAAGGCGCTGCTAAGAGTAGTAGTGATGCCAGGCACTAAGACTGGAAAAGTTTTTAGAGCCCTTTTAGTTGGGTTTTCTGACTACTGTGATTAACAAGATGCTCCAGACATTCATATCTGCTTTATAAAGCTGGATTTTTAAAAACAATTCGTCATATTTCCTTTTATTTTTAACCAGGAGACTTTTCTTTGTCTCAGAAAACATGAATTCAAGAGGCTGTTTAAAGCAAGTGCTATTTATTCATTAACACACGTATTATTGAAAAGGCTGACAAACAGCAGTGTGCATTACCTGGTAGACCGGAATTCCTCTTTGCAGGATATTCCAGTTTACCCATTAAACAGGCAACTGTGTTTTCTCACTTTTGCCAAGAACTATTTACAAAATGGATCAGTCTGGCTCCTAGGAAGCCATTGCAATCTGGAACAACCTTACATGTTTATAAATATTTCTAGAATACAGGGTCATCAGTGTCTTCAGTATAAGTACACATTTAGAAATACAGTAATCCATTAGAACTGTCTTGGTGAAGAAGGTAATTTCTGCCTGGCTTCTGTGTGAGAACCCTTGTTCGGCTCCTTCAGTTATCTTTCAGGACCCAACAGGCAGAACCTGCAAGGTCTCTGGAGTTGCACAGAAAGGGACTGGGGAGGCAAAAATATTTGTGAAGCAACATGTTTATTTAGAACGTGGCTAGATTCCCTGCTCATTTGGACCTCAAGATTAGCTGAATTTCATAGAATGAGCTTTTTGTTTTCCAGGTTCTTGCTATTTTTTTCTCCTTTCTTGGGTCTGTCAAAGATACAGAGAAGATAACCCCCATAACAGTATTCTTTTTTTTTTTTTTTTTAATAAAGTTTGCCCAAAGCAGACATCTGAAGAAATGTCTTCCAATCGTGATTCAAGCCTTACAAATGCACCAGTGCAAAGCAAGCTAGTATCTTCCTTCCAGCAGCACACGAAGAAAGCACTTAAGCAGGTAAGCTCCTGCTGACTGAAGGTCGGTTGGCTTTCCTCTACAGGGGTGTCAGTCTGATATGAATGTGAGAATGTGATGTCTGCAGAATTTCACAGTGTTTCTGAGAGAATTTGTAGGGCTTTGTTTAATGGTGTATTGCAGTTTTTTGTCTTTTTGTGTGCATTTTTTTTTTTTTAACCGATGATGAAATCCTGACATTTGCTGTGTTTTTGATGTCTTTTGAAAGTGCCTGGCAAGGAAACAGCATTGTTTGTATTAATCACATCCCAGGTTTTTCTATGTAAGCATTTATACTGGAAATTTTATGTGAGGCTTTAAATAAAACAAAGATTTTGAAAACAGTTCTGCAGATAGCTAAGAATCTGGGCATACTTGCTCTTCAATTTTCCTTTATGGTCTCCTTAGTAATTCTTTTTCATACAAGATCTGACACTACAGTGTATAAGAGTGGGGTTGGTTTTGGTTGTTGAATAACCTCTGATTTGAATGATTTAGACTACAAGAAATGTAGTAAAGCTTCACAAAACTAACTGCATACTCCAAGTCAGATATTAACAGAAAGCGTAACTGTGAAATTTACTTTCCAGCATCGACACATTAGTTCAGCTTACAGCAGGGCAAATGAAAACCTAAAAAAAAAAAAAATTATCTGTATCTCCTCAATTTTGAGTATGTAGAAATTGGTTTTAGTCATACAAATATTGTAAAAAATGAAACACAGCTTTTCAAAAATGTTAGGTTGATGAGATGTTGTTGCTTTTATTTTTCTTGTAACTGCTCTCTTAGTTATGTTTAACTGAGGTATAGTATTTCATGGGGTAGTTTATTGCGGAGTTGTTGATTTAGGCTTAAGTAAAGGAAACCCTGTCCACATCACCTTCTCAAAACACTTATGTATTTGTGCTTAGTTTTTCATGCAGTTTGAGTTTCAATCCTCTAAAATTAATAGACCTTTATCATTCACAGCAGGTTTTCTTTTACTTACAGAATGTGAGGGCTGGAGGGAATTCTTAGATGTGGTCTCACAACTGTTTGGTCAGGAAGGTTGGGCAGTGGGCACAAAGCAATTCACTAGCTGCATGGATAGTTGAGAGAAAGACATGCAAATTTTTGGAAACTTTTGTATAGATCTTTTCTAACATATGAACTTAGGTGTGGAGGGAGCAGGGGAAGGAAAAGGAGGAAAAAAAGAAAAAATCCATGAATGTTTAAATTGGTGTAAACTGTTTAAACTCTTGTCATTTGTCACTTAGCAGTTGTATAGCACTGAGAATAATTTAAAAAGAGCAAACTAATCAAAATAGCTTAATTAATGTAAAAAGTCATAACACTGATGGAAACCATTGGAAATATTCCCTAAGGCAGTAGGGTTACAGCAACAACAGAAAGCTAAGTAATCAATAGAAATAAATCAGTTTTAATTAAGTTGATAGTAATTAGATCTTGTACTTGAAAGCATGAGATTATTAGTACAGCTATCAGTAAAATGTTTTCTCTATGTTCAGTATTAGGCAAGTGGACATTTGCATTGTGGAGTGGCAGAGGATTTTGCGTTTAATTTTTCTCTAAAGTTTCAGGTGCTGGCTACTGCCATATATATGGTGCAGGTTTGATTTAATTTAATATTATGGCAGAGATGAATAAACTTCAGCAGTGATTTAATGTATAAAATTACTGTTGGAATTCTATTCTTTCGCTTCTCAATCTTTCTATTGTTTTTATGGATACATGGCACACAATTTTGTACAAATGACAGCCTGTAGTACATTTGAATGCACAAAAAATTCAGACAGTTGAATGCAGTGCTCCCCTAACCGATACTAACTTACAGGTTCTGTACTAAAGTAACAGAAGATGAGCCATAAGCAGGCTCTCAGCAAGAAGAGTTTATACTATATAAACATATATATACTGTATTAAAGTCAGAAAGAGGTCTTCCCCAGTTATTGTGGTTTTCCATAACAGTCTTCACAAAATGAAAACCTACAAGGTAGTCTTTCAACCCATTTCCTACTTATTTAAAAAGAATGAGTTCTGATTAGCTGGATTTTATGTGTATTTGTTTTGTTGACCATTAAAGTTAAGGTGAGAGGCATGATGATAATGTGAAGTACTGTCTGAAATTGGAGCTCAAATCAGCAGATTTTCTCCACTGTTTATCTACTTGATAGCCATTGTAGTCTTATGTCATTCTCTTTAAAGTGTTATGCTGGATTTACATGATTTGATTTTTAATGAATTCTAGAAGTATTCCGGGGTATAGGTTGCAAAGAACAATCTCATGTTTCCTTGTGACTGCCTGCATTTTAGGATGTTCTCATGAACCAAATTAGTCACAACAATGCATTTCTTGAGCTAGGCCAGCAGCTTGGAGGAAGGGGTGTTTTCTGAGCCCTGGCTCTTGTTCTTGACTTCTCTGAGGCAGCAGTGGATCTGGGGATACTTTGCAGAGACTAGGGAGGTTCACAGTTCCTGTGGACTCTTCAGAAGGTCTATATCACACTTCAGAACTTATCACATTTAAAAGCCTCGTCTGGAAACTTTCTAGCTTCATAACCTTCCATGGTGTCATTTTGCTAGAAGAAAGATTTTGATTGTTTCACCACTGGGTATTTCATGCTGCTTATTTCATTTCTGTGGAAGTTTCAGTTTTGGTCCTGAATTGTATCTGGTTGTAAAGTCCAACAAAGTAGTTCCTATTCATGAGGGTTTAGACAAAAGAGCCTGTGGTGTAGAGCTGCCTTTTATGCTTGTCTTTCTGATGGCAGATTTAAAGATATTATTTCCCTTTTGCTGTTGGAAGTGCTTGGATATGTGTGCCCAGCTGTTGCTTATCTAGTACTGTTGAAAAAGGTGTTCATGGCATGCTGTCACACACTGATTTCCCATCAGTACCAATCAGTTCCGTACCAATTTGCCTCGTTTTCACACTTGAGAATTCTGGCATACAGACCCATGTAAGGATCTCTTACCAGGAAAGTACTGAACTACATCTGCATCTGCTAACAGTGGCACATGATCACACTACTGTGTGAATTATTCTTGTTCTGGACAAGGCTAACTCAAGTATGGACATCAAGTCATGGCATAGTATCTACCATGCTCCTCTCTGGTCCAGTTTCTGTTCAATTGACTTGAGGTGATACTTCTTTTGGAAATCTTCACTGTGTACAGATTTGTCTATATCTATCAAGATGTTCTTGGAACATTTTTCAGAAGAAATGATCATACCTGCAAACTGGCCTCACATAGGTAACACTGAGCATGTGTGAATATCAAGGACATTGAGGTGGTGTTAGTGTCCGTTGGACTCTGATAACGAAGTCCATCAGTGTACCAGTTGATTCCTGGGTCAGTACCAAGGAAGGATAAAGAACTTGAAGATGTGATATAACGATGTCTGGGATGTTACTAGACCTCTCAGACATGGAAGAAAATCCTGCCTCACTTTTGGCACTTTGGAATCAGCACCAAGAAGGGTACCCATAAGTTTTCTGTTGTGAGAAGAGAAGGATACTTCATTCAGACTCAGAATCTGAATACAGACCAGGACATGTCTGAGACTGTGCTGGGCATCCAGATCTCTTTGTAGAAACAGAAACTCCAGAGACAGCAGCCAAGTGGGTTTGGGAGGAGAGAAGCTCAGGAAATAAGGGAATCTACTCAAGGTATGTTATTGCTGCTGCTTTGTTTTGTTTTTCTTAACTTTGGGCTTTGTCTGCATGCTTGGTGGCTGGGTTTGTGATATGTGCCACTAATTTATTCATGGAGTGGGTAGATGCAGTTTTTCATGGAGAAGGAAGCACCCATCCATATGATTTGTTCTTATAGCAGAAGTGGCAGCTCCCACACCCCTTTTCATTTCAGTGGATGCTGTCAGGCCCCAAGCAGTAAGACAGCTGTGGGGAAGTTACACTCTGGCTCATGCGTTGCTTCTCAATTATAGGGCATTAGACCTGTATAGCTCCAAATAACATTTCAGGCTGACTTTTCTAGCACAACAGTAATTGGTATTATTAGAAACCACTCTACAACCTGAAGCAACAGAAGACTAAATTTCAGAGCAGAATGGTGAACAGCATAATTTAGCCCTGATTTGCTCAAATTCACAGGACTACTTTATCAGGATTTTTTTGTTTGTTTGTTTTTTAAATGACACAGGCATCCAAGTGCCTAGGTTGGCACTGAACATAGAATCCTGTACTCCCTTGATGCTGGTGTGGTTTTGTTTTCCTTTCTCCAACTCAGGCACACCGCTTACCTTGGTTTGAGAGAAGAAACAGAGCAAACTCAGTAGTCTTGCTCCCTCCATGCTCATTCTGTTAGGACATCTTTCCTTGACTACAGCCAGATATAGGTTATCCTGAAGCATTTTGCTGTCCTAGAAAGTAATCCAGTACGAGTCTGTCTGTGGTGTCTGTCCTTTGGCTCATTTGAGGAACGACTCACTCATATGTTCTGATACAAGCCTGATATATTTGCCTGCCCTCCTTTCCCTTCTCCACCCCTGAAGAAACAAAGATGACAGAGGAGATCATTATGATTATGTCCTGGTTGCATAGCGTTTGAGCACCGGGTATCTTCCTGAAAGTCTTTGAAATTCCACTGTGAACTGAGAGATATTTCTTGTACTGAATTCCTTGGTAATAGAGAGTTTGTTGCACTGTCTCAGTGTCTATGTTAACCATTTTTCTATGTTTCATTTCAGATGCTGCAAATTTACCAAGGCCACAACTGGAGAATTCTGGCTCCCTAGCTGAAGCGTTTGATGAGATGTCTGGCGACATAAATGATGATTCTTGTCAAATTTTCCTGTCAACAAATGGAAAACAAGAAAAACATGTTGCTTTTTGACTACTAGAGAGACATGGAAAGGGACAGTGGAATTTACAAAATGCATTCAGGAAAATGGAATTTTGAAGATTTGATAAACTAAACTGATTTTCTGATTGCCAAGACAAGTCTAGGGAAGAGGACAGAGAAACTATGGCAGGGAGACTGCATAATGGGGCAAAGAAGCTGGAAGAGCAAGAGTTCCAGCAGGAGCTCTTCAGGGAGTACATGCAATGCCCGAAGGCAGGCTGCACGGTATGTCCCTCTAAAGGTCCCTATGCATGGGCAGCATGTACCAGCTGCTCAACACAGTGCTTTGGTAAGACACAAGACAGTGTTTATGGGACTTTCTTTTGGGTCATTGCCATGGTCCTTACCAGTGATGGAAAGCAAGGGGCAGGAATCCACATGATCCCTGTATTCTTTTTGTGCCACTTTTTAATAATTAACTTCCAGTTGCTGGGGCATTCTGCTTGTTTGTTTTCCCTCTGGAGTTTTTTGCATAGCATGCTTTTTGCAGCTGTCTTGCATGTTTGCTGATTTAATAAATGCTGTTTTCAGAATTTCTTACTTTGAGAAATATCTAAAAACAATTCTAAAGCAACTTTAGAACACTACCAAGTTAAAGTGTTGTTGCTCACTGTACTTCACCATAAGACAGGATCCCTCACCTAAATATGCCCTTGAACGTGAACTTTGGTTAAATTTACGACCACTACATACTGCAATCTCTTTCCCAAATCTAAGTCAAAAGCTCTTTCTTAGTACTGTATGTAGATGCTGTTGCTTGTCCCAAGTCTCAGGCAACCAAACTGATGACAGTGGTCTAGTTCTAAGGATTGCACTTATCTGATAATGTGTTTTCTTAAGTAAGCTAGGGAACCGTTTAAGATGGATTGGTTCTAGTTATTGTACAAATGACAAATACCATCAGTGTAGATGGGACTCCCATTTTGCTGGGCACAATGCATAGAAGTCAAGCTTTTCTGATGATGTTACATGGTTCCTCCATATACTGGCAGCGGATCTCAAAGTTAATACCTTCTTTCGGGCCATACATAAAAAAAGACTTGAATATTGTGTAACATACAAAATAATACCCAGGAAAAAATGAATCTGGCCTCGATTTTAAAGTGCATCCTAGAAATAGCTGGCCTTTGGAGAGAAAGACAGGAGTTGCAATAGCTCACAACTCTTCTTAGAAGCCTCCTACAAAATGCTGACAAACAGTAATCTAGAAATACCTTTCTAGGAACTGTTGGGTAAGTCCCCAGAAGGCTGCATGCTCAGGGTGTAGGGGCATGTGGCAGAACACAAGCTGGAGCAGGAAGTCTGGCATAACGGCATTACGCTCTGACTGCTTATGTTGGTGCAATGTAAATTGGTGCACCAGTTTCTCTGAGAGGTAATATGACAGGATGCTTTGATCTGGAGAATGGTAGTCTAGCCTTGTAGTCCCCCCAGAACTTTTTAAGAGTATGTTTGCAAATGTGACCTGAGGGAAAGTGTTGATTATTGTTTCAAGTTTTTGTATTGACATTGCTGTATTTATTTTGTTTATAAGTGTGCTTTATGCAAACTACTTTCTTATGTACATGTGCTTTATTGTGTCAAGATACAGGTTTCCACAAAAAGCACATTTCAGCTGATAGTTATTAGTTTAACATTACACCTTTTTTTTTTTTTAAATACAGTCTTCTCTGGAGTAAAAAGAGTGTCATTGAGTCAATGCATGTGCCATACTCATTCCCATTCACATGCAAGGCAGAATAGGCATTGAGCTTATCGCACTTTTTTTGTCCTTCTGTTTTGTTTCTGTGGTTGAGAAAGCAAACAAATAAAAAGTTTACTTTGCAGTCTATTGTGATCTGCAGCAATTGTAGCTTTGAATGCATTATTGTACCCCTATGGAAGGTAGTGCTGGCTTGCAGATGTACAGACGCACAGAAATGCACACACTCTCTGCACCACAAATACCTAAGCATTTTATTTTGATGTTGGTTAGTACACAGAAAAATGCTCAGCTGTTAATGTGTACTATAATTGTGCACAAAGACCTTGACCACTACTTGGACCTGAAGAACAAATACAGGGCAAGAAATGATTTCTATTCCAAAAAATAGATGAGTATTACACAGTAGGGGGTTAGCATTGGACAAGAATAGACACTTATTCTAGAATTGATTAGCAGAATTTGAAAATAAAACCTAGGTCTCCAAACTTCCAGTTATTCTGCCACTGCTCTTCATATCCAAATGATCAATTGTGTACACAGAGTACCAGTACTGTTGTGTTTAGTGTACAAGTCTGACTGGAAGTACATTAATTTGTTCCATGCTTTGGAAAGGACACTCTGTGTTTTGTAGTAGTTTCCATGAGAGATTTTTATTATTGTTTTAATTATACATTTGCATACTTGCAACTACTTTCAGTGTGTGTTTACTATAAGTGGTGGCATCTCAAGAATAATAATATGTTTACACTTCATGATTTGTGATGCTTGCTGGTTTTTTTTTTGTTTGTTTGTTTTTTTACTGTTCCGTGTACCCATGAAACAGGTTGCCACTGAGACTTTAATTTAAAAGAGACGTGGGAATTAAGATCTGTCTTAATTTTGCTAACAAAATGCGGGTGAGAGAGAGGACAAAGATTGAATTTTATGGTGGTGTTAAGTGAATCAGTGATAAATTATAAATCTGTTTTGTCTTTGCCAATTTAGGATCCATGACCATAATGTAGAGTTGTTATTTATTTCATGCAATAGACTTTTCTCATTTTATTATAGCTTGTGTTTTTTACATGGCAGAATGGAAGAATTCCATAGTTTTATGTTTCTGATCCATAATGTGTGAAATTTAAAAGGTTATGTTTCATGATATGAGTTTCAGAATGTAGACTTGACATTTATGTAACAAATAGAAATCTGGGACAACGTTGCTTAATGCAACCAAGTGTTACATATCTTTGTTGGTAATAACTTAATTTTTAACATTCTCAGCATGTCATGCATTTAAGCTCAAGTGAAAGTGGTTTTCTGCATTAATGGTTTATTTGTATGCTGCATTTTTTCATTATGAGTTGAAAAGATGAGGGAAAGAAAAATCAAAAAAAATCCTAAGCAGCAGTAAAATGAGAGCACAATGCTTGACATTTTACTTCTGGGGCTCTTTGGGGGATATATTTTTCCCCTCTTTCCAATTATGTTTTAGTCTGCATTGTTTGCTTTCATTCCTGCTTCAAGGAACACTTATTTTTGTTTGTTTTTATTAAGAGAGTTGACTACTTTGTCGCTTGGGCGAAGAAGTCTTTCCTATGTCAAAGTCAACTACATATGAAAATATTATTCTTAAGAACAGATAATAACACTCATGAACCCTCTGACACCCTGCTACACTCCATAGTAGGGACATAAACTCCCCAAAAAGAGGAGACCTGCTGTTGTGACCTATTTATGAAAAATAGCTTGAAATTAGAATATCACTGTTAATTGCATGACGTTTTTCTTTTGGCATGTATCTTTAGAGTTTGTGTTTTCTTACAACTCTTTTTTATGTTATTTTGAGTTCTTTGGATGAAAATAGGCTGACAGGTTACTTAAAGTTGTTGGCAATAAAAATAATTCTATTAAACAAATTAATTATGCCAAGCCCTGTATAATGACCATGGCAGTGTTGTTTAACAGATGGTCGCAGGTTCTGTTTTATGAATGGGAATATTGGGAATTCTCCATATTCATTATGTGCAAGAGATTCACAGATGTCCTTTGCAAATCTGCTTGTGAAAGGCTGGATGTAAGTACTGTATTTGATGGTGATTTTAAGAGCGATTTTAATATTTAACTTGTATACCACATGGACCTTCATTTTCTTTCTCTCTTTTTTTATTTATGTTCTGTACAGATAGGATGGCAGTAATGTTTTACAGATTGCTTTAACAGTTCTCAGTTCTAGGAATTTACTACTTGCAGCTTTTTTTAACTGGAGCATTTAGCACGAAGTGACTGAATACGCTGGAAATGTAAGCGTAGAGTTTCATCTCATTAAGGAAAAATGTGTGTTATATAAGCTATCATACATGCTATATATGTTTCTATCTTACTTTCCATAGTAAAAATGACATCTTATCATTTGGTAGAGCCACTGGCTCTTTCTTGCAGACTCAGAGGTCATATATCTCTAAATATGGATGAGATGCAAAAGGCCATGTCAGTAAAAGATTCCAATGACATTTGTGTTAGTGTTTCTGTTTCTACAATGAGATCTGGAACCATTTTTCTTTGGAATAAGTTATAAAATTTCTCATTGTCTTCAGCAGTAGTTACAAATTTTACTCATCTACTTTGTGTTTATTCCCTTCACCAGAAGAGCTAAAACTGGAGATTTATCTGATTATGGTGACAAGGAAAGCACTAAATTAGCTTGGTACACTGAAGGCTCAATATAGCAAAGCATTTGGTGTATATTTCACTCTGAGTAATCCCATTGACTTCCAAGCTAAGTAGAATTAATCTTGGGATACAAGATTCTTGTCTTATCCTACAGTAGTCTTGTATCCTAAAATTAATATCCCTCAGGCGGAGTGGAGAGCAGTTATATATTTGTCCTCAGCAGAGACTGCACACAGTGTCCTTGGTTTATACTTAACTCCTTCTGGTGTTTGGCTTTACTAGTAAGTAGGCTTCAATCTGTCGTTTCTCCCTAGACCGGCTTGTTCCTAGCATTTTCATGCAAAGACTTGTCTATCCTTAAAATTAGGCCCTATAGCTTTAAATTCAAAGTAGAGGTATAGAAAAAAAAATGTGATTAGCTGGGAATAATTTCTTCCACACAGCAGGATGACTGAGTAAAATCTCAGCCACGTCTTAACCATACATGTCAAATGTTAGATTATGTACTTGAGACTTTACTTCCCTCCTCTCCTGCCTCATAGCTTTCCTTAGGCAAATGGAAAGAGAGGCACAGGGATGTTTGTTAGTCTGTTCTCTGAGCACAGCACAATTCATTGGCATTTGGTGCTAAAGCTTTGACTTAGATTTTGGTGTTCACATAGTTTTAGGGTTTTTTTTCCATTCTGCAACACGACTTTTGGCATCTTTACTGTCAACTTGAGTTACCCTATACAGACTGATTTCTAAACTTGGCTATGAGCCCTGCGTGGAGATCTGTCCCTTGCAATGTGAGCCTGGAGGAAATGGAGGAGGGACTGCGAGTGAATGAATGAATGTTAGAGGGAGAAGGAAACCCTGAAAAGCAAATACATATCAAGGGAAGTGTTGTTAAGGTTTTTCTTTGTTCTTACGTGTTGAGGCACTTAGCCCATACCTCAGGAGTGGGCTGTGTTGTGAGGTAAATGGTTCTGGTGGTAGCATCCACCTGATCCCACCCTGTTCTTTGCTTTTGTGGCTCTGAGGGGTTGGCTGGGACATGCTGGGATGGGTGCTCTTGTTCCATACAGCCATGAGAGCGTGGTGTGCCCTGTGCTGCCTGGAAGTGCCAAGTGGCCTTCCTGCAACCCAAAAGAAGGTAAGTGAGTGGTCTGCTTGGCAAAGACCGGGTGCTGCTGCCCTTGGACCAGCAGCTAGCACGTCGCCTGCAGCCTACAAACACTGACCACTGGTCACGGATGATACACTGTGACCTGCTTTCTCTTTCATGGCAGTTGAATCTAAAGCACGGATAATTGACTGAGAGGCTTTACAAAGAATCTGCCTTTGTCGTGGTGGTGGTACAAAACACAAAAATGCTACTTTTCTAAGGTGCTGGCAACAAGGTTGTGCGCCCTGGTAAAGGTGGAAATTTTCTTGAAAGACTGGCGGAGAGCATGGGACTTCTTTGGAACATTTATTCATTTGTCTAGGGAGGGTGCTACTGAGGATGGATGTTTCTTCTCTTTGTTCTTCATCATGTAAATGAGGCTGTGGGGCACAATAATACAATGATTGGGTTATGGTTATATCAGTATATTGTTATCACAGCAGTTGGCTGGCTTTTCACTTAATTTTTAGTGGGCTATTTGTTACAACCTGAATAGCATCACTATTGAATAAGGGTCACCTGATTTTACATTTGGCAGGACTGTGCACTGGGAGTCATTTTGGAATTTTTGGTTACTTTTGAGCATATTTTACGTTTTGGAATTTTCTGTCCATGAGTGTGACTGCGTCTGCCCAATATGAGTATGAATTTTCTGTCGTAAAAGTGTCTGGAGTATAGTCTGTTCTTCATTGCTTTCTGCTTGTGTCTTTGGTTCAGCGCTGATCTGACTGGATTTTTCTCTTTGTTTGATTTCCAGTGTTGTAATATGGTTTTTATTGGACAGTGCTTATGTGTCTTTTAAGAAGTGTGCTATAAAAGAGGTTAATCGATGAAACAGCTTTTATGTGGCTTGGTGTATTTTATGTTGTACAGTGTGCTATTTAGAAGAATTGAGTGATATTGATTTCTTTTTTCAGAATTTTTTTTCTTTCCTTTTTTGATTTAGCTATGTGAATGTTTTGGAAAGATATTGCAGATTAACTGAAGTTACAGATTTAAGCCTCCTATGTCATTAATCATTCATTTTCATAAAACTACAGGGATAATTCATATCAAATATGTTCCTTATTTATATAGTATTACTTTAATAAATCTCCCCCAAGATCATAACACAAATTACAGTTATAAAGAGAGAGTGCACAGTAAGATTGTGCAGAAAAATAGACAGAAATAGAGAGGAGGATAGAAGAGATCTGTATTAAGCCCAGCCCATCCTTATTAATTCCAGAATTTTAGTGCTTGCAAATATATCAATGTACAAGCATTCATAATTGTATATTTTAATATATCAGGTATCATTTTCCACATAAAGCAATCTGGCAGGTATTTGTTATTTCTAACCTTTAAATATTTGGTATTGCATTATCAACCCTGTACTCGATCCATTTATGAAACACAAAGCACTTCCATTTGTAGAGATTTATTCTTGTATCGTTTTTCCCGAGATTTGCCAGAACATCATCATGTTCGTGTTCTGAAGGTTAATGCCCAAAGTCAAGCAGGCAGAAGCCAAGTGCTGCAAGGTTTCCAAGATTAGGACTGATTCCCTTCACAAAAATAAATGATTCCTGCCATGTTCAGTGATTTTGTGCAGCACTACTCACGGCTGAGTGAGTGCATCAATACTGTAGTCCTTACATGCTGTACATACTGATGACACTCTGTGTTAACTTGATTGACTGAGCAGTATGCTGGAGAGGATGCACCTGCGAGAGATGTGCAGACACATATATTTTTATTCTGGTTTCGAAACATTTATTTTACGTTTTTTTTACTTGGAAGTTTTAGTTTCACATTCCATGGGTTATCATGTTGTGCTGTTAAGGTAGAGCAAAGAATTACGTGCTTCTTTGTTGTCAGAATTGTATTGGAAAATGATCTAAGGTGCATCTTCTTTCTCTTTATAACCAAAAGCCTGATTTTATGTTTTAAAGGAACATGACATAAAGGGGACAAATGTGAAGTCTGGCAAGTCAGTAGCTATGTAAATTGTGCTTACTTTAAGTGATTCAGTATAATGATAGAGAAATGTCTCATGTAATTCACTTATGAGCAGTATTTTTTGTTACATTTTTATGTTTTGTTATCATTTTTGTAGGCTTTAAGACAGCAGCAGAAGAGAAGAAATGGAGTCTCAATGATGGTAAACAAGACTGTTCCTCGTGTTGTTTTGACACCATTAAAGGTGTCTGATGAGCAGTCGGATTCACCTTCAGGTAAATAGCTAAAGGACTGTTTGCAAGATCAGTGCTAGTCACAGAGCCTTCCTCTGAGTCAGATGTGTAGCATACAGAATTGGAGACTGCTGAAAATAATACTTCCACTTGGAGGCTTTGTTTAACATCTTTATTTCCTTATCAAATCTGTGACTTGAGGACCGCGATTTTTCTTTAATTTTAATAAAGAGTTGAAGACACACAATAAAATGGCAATTGATAATAGCAGCAGCTTTAAAGGAATGCAAAGTAACGTTTTGTTTGGCTCTGGAACTCTAATGGAGGACCACATGCTGGTATTCAATGCCATAAAAAGGAGAAGGGAAAAGAAAGGCAAGCTTCTCTGTGAATGTGAATTTGTGTCTCAATTCTGCATTGCAATACGAGGATCCTTTTGTTAGCTTTTCTTGTTCTGGTGCCATTCTTATCACCGCAGCATAACCTTGACCTTTAGTTCGGATTAAGTTTCTTCATTTTTAAGAGATTTCTATGTCTGTGTTTAACACAAATTGACAATTGTATTTCCAGGCATCTCTATTCTATAAATGTTACTTCACAGAAAAACGATCTTTTTTCACCTTTGGATTGCTTTACTGCCCCATAGCTGGAGGTTAAAATATTTTTAAATATATCCCTTGTGCATTATAGGAAAACATTATTTTTATTAGATCAGTGAACATTTTTATTGACTGTAACGTTCAGTAAACTTTAGTTTTCAGCACTTAATTGACTTATTGATCTTATTCCTTCCATTTCCTCTGATGATGAGAAATTGTGTTGTGACCAGAAAGGTGTATTGCCTTTCAGCAAGTAGATGTCAATTTTCTTTAATCCTATTTTTGCTGTGCTTACAGTGTAGCAGGGGGACAGGGAGACGGGAGAGCTGGTGCTACAAGTGCATCAATGTCATGGGGTATTTTTATTTTATTTTTTTCCTAAGGATCTGAATCTAAAAATGGTGAAGCAGATGGTTCTGATAAAGAGATGAAACATGGACAAAAGTCCCCAACTGGAAAACAAACAAGCCAGCACTTAAAGAGGTTAAAAAAATCTGGTTTAGGTGAGTAGGAGTAAAATAAGTATCTTATTTGTTATTGTACTATTGAGATGTTTATAAACACTATGCTCTATTTAAAACTCTTGTGTTACTGCTTTATCTGCCTCTTTTTCAAACTCAAAAATTGACCTTTTCTCAAGAAGGTATCTTTCTTTCTAGCTAATTCCAAAATCCATTGGCAATTGTTTTTCCCCAGGAATGCTTTTCTGTAGTTGCTTTTTAAAATTGACAGAGCTAAGCAACTGCAGACAGAGAGGTCATTTAGCAGCTTGCTTCTGATTGCTGCATTATGATTTTTGGGCGGGTGGCAAGGGGTGGAGTAGCAGATATTCTTTCTTCCTGTTAAAGTTGCTTGCAGTCTAATGTGCGCGTAATCCCAAAGAGAACAATGTATTTTCTTAGATATCTGTTCTATTAGAAGTTAACTCTCTTTCCTTCATTTGCATTATTCCTTGTCATGCAGAGGTTTGGCACATCATTTTTGATTGATTCTGGTTTTTTGGCTGATTTGTTTCTTCAGCTGAATCCTTAATTATTTTTGAGGCTATGTCTCTTGAGGTGGTAGATACAGTTTCTGTTGTTTATTTTCCATGTTTTTTAGCAAGATTCATGGATGTTGATCTGTAATTAATAAAGAATTTTCTCTGAAGAGATGCTAAGAGATGCTAACTCTCAATAGCTCCATGTGATGGACAAATTTTTCTGCACTGCATGAAACATAATTGGAAATGTTCCCTAAGGAACAGAAAAAGTACTGTTCACTAAGACTCTTGTCTCATCTAAAGTAGAATAATTACATAACTGTTTCTTTATATTTACAGAGGACCTTTTGCATTCAGCAAACTGCTGAATCATTTAGAGAAGTATTTTGCAATGTGGCCACATTGGAAAAGTTTGCAAACAAGTTTTTCATAGTGGCTGGATAATCCTAAAAATTATTTAATGTCTGTTTTCATGGTGATAAGATTGTTTTTCTTTATTAATGACCTTATCTACTTTTATTTTTATGTATAATAATTCTGTAAAATACCTTGAAGTTACTTTACTTCCTCAGTATTGCTGGTTGATTGTTAAATATACTGTTACCAGTTTCTATTTAGCCGTTTCATGTAAACCTTATTGTATCGCAACCACCCATGAAATTTTGTTTTGATTTCATATATAATCTTCCTGCAGAATATTTATCGATCTCAGATGAATAGATAGTGTCTGTTTTGATCAAATGGCGTTATTCAAAACTGAAAATACTCTTTCAGTATTGCAATTTTTGCTGTGCAAATGTATGTTCAACTTCAGATGGCTTCCTGTAACTTTTCTTTAGATGTAAGACTGAGATACATAATGTGATGTATCCATTCCTCCCTATCCCTAGATACTTCATCAAAATCGCCTCTGGTACCAAATGTAGAATTAATTCATTAGATGTTTTTGTAGATTTCAGAATAAATTCTGCAGCCTTTTGGGCCACCATCCTTGGAATGCAAGAGATTTTGTGTAAGGTTTAAGGGTTTCTGTGATTTCATCCTTTTCCTTTTTTGATTTTCATACTTTGACGTAGAAACATGGTTTTTCCACACTTTTCACAGGTGATTCTCTATGTTGGAGATTAATCTCTTCTTTTCCAAGGCTGTAAGCTTGTGTTCCTCTCTCATCCTTCAAGTTCTATTTCTGATCTGGCCAGTGGTCCCCCCAAACTATGGTAGCAGCCACATAAGGATTCATTCTGTCTTTCTCTGTGGATAAACAATATGAAAAGCGTTGACATATGCTCTGTCATAAACTCTTGTCTCTCAGAGTTATGAATAGCTGTGCAGTAGACGTGGACAGTCAAATTCCTCATAGTTGCTACTTTCCATGCTACTCCCAAATGCTACCCTAAGTCTACCCTAAGACTACAAACTCGAGACCTTCAGTAAAGGTCCTAAAGCTAGGAAGGGTACAGGAGAGAAAATTACCTGTCTTTCTGAACAGGTCCTCTTTTCTTTTTTTTAATCTATGGCTATGCTTGCCACCCACAGTGAGCTAGTGGCCTTTTATCCTAGGAATAGCATGCATATTTCTTCCACAAATTGATAAAGCCGCCATCGTAACCTGTAAGTGGTAGCAGATTAAATCAGCAAATGTGTAACTCAGGCACACAGAATTAGTCCTGAGTTTCTGACTCTGTCTTTGTCTCTTCGCACTACTAAAATACCTACCAATGTAGGACGTTACTGGCTGCAATCATATACTTTGGTTTGGTTTGGACCATCTATATGTGTATGGCTTTCCATAGAATATGAAGCATTAGCTGGGAAAATGTTACTCCATTTTGGAGTTACTTAAAAGATGGGGTTGTGTATGCTGTATTGATTACATTATAGTACTTGTGTTACACTTGGGGATTGTGCTCTTTTTGCATTTATATTTAGTGAGTGGAACAGATGGTGAGGACAGTTTACTGTGATGCATTCTTGAAAATAAGCACTTCTTCCACACAACTGTCCTTTAAAACGGGGCATTCATTTGTTCATAATGGAGATTTTGCTGTACTGAAATACAGTATGTTAGAAATATGTGTTGGAGGAGAATATCTTGTGCTAAATGCAAAGTAATCCTTGTCTCATTCGGTTACTATTGTTTGCTAAAAAGTAAAAGGAAATTGCAAGAATGTTTGTAGGAGGCTGTGACTGAAGGGGAGCCTGCAGAATTTACAAATCTATTGCACTTTCTTTCATTTCTGCACTTTGTGGGTGACATTGTAACCTTTCAGAGTAAAACACTGTAGCCTTCCCAGAAATCTAAAGCAAAATTGCATTATTTTTATTAATGTTACAGTTAAACAGTTTGTAGCATTTGAGAATTTCCTAATAAACAGTATGCCCAAATACCCATATTTATAAAATATATTTATTCATCTTAACAAAGCAGTTGTAATTCTTGCTGCAAGGTCCTGTGTGAATGTCAAATGCTATCATTGTTCTTAGCAGCGCAATAATTGCTTTTTTTAGAGATTCTCTAGGAGTTCATGTGTAACCTAGTTAAGATCCCTCTTGTAGCATCTCTGAAATATTTGGAAATACAGCAGATCGTAACCTGGAGGAGTTTCCTGTGAAGAGTTAGAAGCTTTTGAGTTGTTTTGGCCACCCGTGCTCCTCACTTCTTCCATTTCTGTGTTGTGTATCATGGTAGTTAAGACTGGAAGGCAAAAATATTCCTACCAGTATGTATATATCCTGCTGCAGGCAGCAGTAGTTAGTTGCTTTTTAAGGTACTTTATCTTGTAGTATAATCACAGAAATAGAAGCTAAAGTAGGCTAGATGGGACCTCCAGTGCTCATCTAGGTTGTTCATCAGTCACAGGGCAAGATCAGCTGTACATCTGCCATTCCTGACAGATATTTCTCTACGTATTCTTAAAAGTTTTCCATTGATGGAGATTGTTATGCCTCTCTGTGGATCTAATCTAGTGTCTTCTTGTCTTGTGTGGCTGAAAGCTTTGCTTTCTCAGTTTCTTAGCAGTATTATTTCTTACTGTGCAAGAGTTTAAGATCACTAACTTTGCTATCCACTGTGGATAGTAAAAAGACATCGCTCTTTACCCCCATAATCAGTCTTTTGTGTATTTACCCCTTCCCCCTGTGTGGTCTTTGTCTAATTTTTCCTCACAGACTCTGTTCTGTAGACTTCTGATAATTACTGCTGTTGCTTTCTCTGTATTGATCATTTTAGATCATAGGTTCTTATAAAAATTCCGAGATATGCATGTTTTCAAACACTAAATCAACGCTGTAAATATTCTCATCTCTGTAATAAGTATCTGTTCATACAGGTAGTTTTTAGCAGGTGCTGTGGAGTGAGTTAGGCAAACGATAGTGCACTGCAGATGCAGAGCACAGGCTCAGGAGAATCTCTCCGTAATGATTGATTGACATCAGCCTCATAAAGCAGCCTTTTGCTTGGAAATAGATGCTTAGAATTATGTTGATGACATGACAGGAAAATTATCTTCTGCTGAGATGAGTTGATCTCTTGAGCTGAAAGTAAGAATATATCTGTTGTGATGTTGACTGGAACATAGATCCTGCAAGACCTCAAGAAACAAATACAGGGAATATAAAAGAAGCTGTTAGACAACAAAGAAAAGGCTATTGCCTTTATCAGAGTACCATTTCTCTGGAAATTACTGTATGATACAATAAAAACTAATGGCTTTAAAAAAGGATTTTTTTTAATTTTCTTCCTTCATTTATGTTTGAAGTTATTTCTTGTTTTTTTTACTCCAGGACATTTGAAATGGACCAAAGCTGAGGATATTGACATAGAAACACCAGGATCTATTCTAGTGAACACCAACCTGAGGGCTTTAATAAACAAACACACCTTTGCTTCTTTACCTCAGCACTTTCAACAATACCTCCTGCTTTTGCTTCCAGAAGTAGACAGGCAGGTAAGTGGAAACATGCAATATTTCTTTGCTTACTTATTGAGACATTTTTACAGTGTGTTTGCATCTGCTGACTTGATTGACTAGGAATTGTTCTAGAAAAGAAGAAGAAGATTTCCATACTTTGTTAGGTAAAACTGTTGGATGTAGAATGAATATAAAGTCTACCTCAGCATCGACTGTCTTCTGCAGATCTTCTGAATTTGTCAAATTTCATAATTACTTTTTTTACTTATGTGCTGAAGACAAACTTATCATCTTCAGGATTTTATTAGTGGCATCTCTTTTCATCTCTGATCTTCCATTGTGGCAGCAGTGCCCATGTCAACATTAGTTTTCTTGTTTTCTTCTTCTCTTCCCCTTTACTCATGATTATGTATATGCCCTCTCAGCTCCAGTGCACTGGAGCCCATTCAGTCATATCTTTTGTATGGAACTTCTTGTTCCAAGCTCACAGCTGTAGGTTCATACTGGTTATTAGTCAGTTGTTGAGGAGAAGGATTTGAAGAGTAAAAGCATAGAAATAAAAGCACAATTTTGTGTGGTTTCCTACAATGTTTAGTCCTTTGTGCATTTGCTGTTTAGATTGCAGACTTCTAAGAGCAAGAAGAAATCTTTCTAGCATGTCTAGCAGTTAAAATAGTGCAGAAGTCCAACACCAATTTCATTTACACACTTGCCTGACTTCCAGAGGTAAACAGTTACTGATCACAGTGGGGACTACTCATGGAATTTATTCAGACACATTCCTAAGCAACTTACCCAATTAGGGCACTGCACTTTTTGCAGATGGTCAGTATCTCACATTGTATTTGTAAACCAGAGGATGCAAGTCTCTTAAATGACTGATTAAAGCCTGGATCTTAAATCAGTATGTTAAATGCCACAGATTCATTTCTTCAGCTCTTACTCAGTAGTTTCTACCACAGTAACACAAGGGAAAACAGTGCATTATGATGTAAAAAGAGAAAGAAAACTTGTATTGATGTACATTTACTCAGCCTCTTACAAAATTTGTTGCTGTACATTAAGGACTAAAGCAGTGCACTTTGATATTTGAAAGAGAACATTGAAAAAAAGAGTCATAGGAGAAACAATATAAATATATTTATTCTCAAGCTTCCAGAAGGCAGTCAAAACCAGTATTGACAAATTTTGAGAGCATTTTTCCCTGCCGTAAAGCAGACTTTAACTTTGTGCCCAGCAAACGTTTTCCTGAGAGTTTAGAATTCTTTTCTCCTTCTAGTTAATTTACCAGTAGAGGTGCATGTATGTGCGTGTATTTGCTAGGGTGGGATTGTGGGAATTGAAGTAGCGATGATCTGCCCCAAGTTCTCACCTTGCAGAGGTTGTAATAGAGAGAGAATTGCATCTGAAAACATGTCCTTTGCTATGCCTGAAGAGTAGCATTCCAGATACGGACTCATGAAAGCAATTGAACTGATGTGCTTTTCGTTCCTCTGGTAAGCAGGATATGCCAGTGTGGTGCCCAAGGATCAAGTGAGGATGAGAGTGAATTCCAGTCACGAAGTTCTCGTGAGAGCCTCTGATGTTAGTTGCTCTTACTAGGCAAGGCAGGGGCTTTCGGTCTTCCTCGTTTATTTCTACTTTCTAAATCAAATGGGGCATTGGTCAAATGCAAGCAAAAATGGAGAAAAACTAGACTTAGCTGCCCATCAGTTTCGTTGTTTTGTATTGTCATTTTCTTGTCAGCATTCCTACTTCTGCACTTCTGGCTCTGATGTGTTTCCTCTCTGTGTGCTGCTCCGCAGTTGGTGGCTGCTGTCTTTCCAAAGAAAGCTGCATTTCTGTGTTGTCATGTAGATATAGTGTATGAAGTACTGTAATGAATGGTACTATAAAAATGTAATAGAGTTATGCTATTTGTGTATATATAGTGATCTGTGAAATAAATTACTAATGAAGTGCAGTCTCATTTAGGCTTTATTACTGCTTCACATAGAAAAGCCCTATGATAAATGAGCCTTTGTCATTTCTGTCATAAACACCATTTTTCTGGGTGGTATAACTCCTCCTTCTTAAATCGTACTGAGCTGAAACTTGTCATGCATATGTCAGTTTGAATAAGGATTTTTAGAAACCATTTGTTAATGGAGTTGAGATTTCCTTTTCCTGTATGTGTGAGTGTTAGCTATAAATAAATAACTTCTATCTTAACCCTGGTTAGTCTAGTATGTTTAAAAAAACATAGGGTCAAATCAGGAGCTTCACAGGAAGTGTTTTCTGTTTTTCATTTTGCTTTCAAGTTTTGCAGAAAAGTCATGGGAGCCCTTTAATGCTACATAGAATGGGGAGCTACAGGAAAGATATGTCAGAATAGAAGAAGTTAAGAACAACTCTGCTGATATTGGCAGTATTAATTTTCCTGCTTGATTTTTGACAAAGTGGAAGTTTCTTTAGGACAAGATAAATTACATCATCAGTTAGTCATGCTAGAAATTGATTTCAGACTGTATATTAATTTAAATTTTATTTCAGTAACAGTGAGGTGTATTCAAAATGTGTGTATTGAAAACGCCTGCAAGAGAAATTCAACAAGCTGGCAGTCATGGTAATAATGTTTCATCAAGGATATTATTTGCTTTCATTTGAGTTCAGAGTGAAGAAATATGTAGACATTGTTCACAGAAGAAGCCATAAGGAGACTTGTCTGTTTACTGGGCTGCTCCAAAATTGTGCATCATTGGATACTGGAAACTTCATGTCTGCAATTTGGACATCCAGATTTGCAGCTCTTTGTCAGCCTAAATGGTCTCAAGAGCTCAAAAACCTTAAAGTTCAGATGGTACAGGAGCCTGTTGAAGGATCCCCTATGAGACCTAGGTGTCTGTCAGTAATAAAACATGTACATATAGAAACTATGTGGAAAACAAAAGATTTTGATTATCACAAATCCAGGCAAAGGATTTTTCTATTCAGCTCTAATTAGAACCCTCTGCAGCTGAGGAACAATGGAGTTTTCATCAGAGAAATACCTACTTCTACTATTAATACATCAATCTGATAATTGTATATAATAGAAGCCTTTCTGACCACCTCTCAGCAAACATTGATCTTCAATGCAGGAAGTTTCTCTCTGTATCTAGATTGCTTTATTGTATCAGTGTCTCTAACTATTACTTAAACAATGAATGTGGTGCAAGAATGGTAACAGGTCTGTAGCAGGTTGCTGAGAAGTAATGGCAGCTGGCAATATCTTGTCTACAGCGGCTTCTTGTGTTGCTGCTACTAGAGAGTCAGGTTCCCACTCTTAACCCTGGGGTGTGAGTAAAAGGAAGACAAATAGGCACATTTATTAAGCTGCCAGAAAGAGAAGTGCTGCCCCATCTGAACAGTAGAAGAAAGCTTAAGTGATTTCACTCATCCTTAGAGAGCTACACAAAATGTTCTTTCCTGATGGCTCTGAAGAAGTAAATGCATCTTCTCAAGGTCTATAAGTGCTTAACTAATTCTGGTCTTTGAGGATTTAACTCCCTGTCCTTTCTTTATATTCTCTTCTGGTCGTACTGGGTTCTTCTGAGCTTCTTACAGTTTGTACCCACCATGCTCTTTCACACAGAACAGGAATTTACTCCTGCAAAACAATCACAAAGGATCTCAAAGCCTCCTCAGACCTGTGTAATAATTTGTAGTGTCATACCAGGCCAAACATATTCATGAAGAGCATTTAAGACAATAGAAGTTACCCGAGCAAAAGTTCTCATCTTAGCTTTACTTGTTTTATGAAACAAAATTAACATTCTCTAATTTTTTTCTGAATCATTCTACAATTTATAGATAGTCAGGGTAGTTATTTAAATGCAGTACTCTAAACTTAAATATTCTTTGGGAAATTCCTCGTACATGGAAGTGTTCAAGGCCAGGCTGGATGTGGCTTTGGGCAATGTGATGTTCTGGGAGATGTCCAGGCCCGTGGCAGGAGCGTTCAAACTAGGTGCTTTTTGAGGTCCCTTCCAAACCAAACTATTCTGTGATCCTATGACATATTTAGGCTATGTAATATTGCACAAGGTCCTGTGAGTTATTTCGGATGTATAGTAAGCTAATCTACTAAACAGAAAAACATGATTTACAAATCAAAAGATTCTAAAATGGGTCAAAACACACCTTAATCTCTTTGTTTCTAAATCAATGAATTTCTAAATAATAACTGTTTCTTTGGTCAGTGCCAGTAGTGTTTCACAATACCATTATAGCATCTTGTCATGTCAAGGTTAGCTTGGGTTCTGTGTTTCTGTCTTTACCTACTCAATTTAGGTTGATNGTCTTTCCCTACTCAATTTAGGTTGATGCCAGCACTTCCATGTTGATTATGTCACCTTGCAAAGGTTCCCTCTCATGGTACATTGAAAAAATGTGCAGGATGTCAGCTGATGATTTTCTCTGTTCTATTTAAAATAGTTGGAAGTAATTTGGGGAACGTTATGTATAGAATTTGATTTCAAAATATCTTTGCTTTCATGTAGTTTCAGTCAGCTTAATATCATTCAAACAACAATAACATTAGACCCAAAAATACTCTTACTCACAAACACATCAGTTTGAGTTCTGCAGGGAAGAGAGCATCATGAATAATATAAAAAAAAGTCTTACACCCATAGAAGACAAGGAGAGAAACCTAGTTTCTCCCATTCTGACAACTGATATTTATTTTAGTCTTTGTATTCAAAAGAATCTAGTGTAGTTTTACTGTGTAGTAGATTTGTATTAAAAGAGAGAGGCAAAGCTTTATGTTCACATTTCTTCCCTTGTAGCTGTAACCATCTTCCTGTTCCCTTTCTTGACTTCATCAGTACATTAATATGATATTTGCCATTGGGCTTTTCCAGCATTTTCTTTACAGGAAATCAAACTGCAGAAATTAGTCCTGTGAGTATTCTTTGCTCCCAGGTTTACTTTACATCTCGCCATGGAATTATAGAGTAGTAGTAGCTCAGTGGTTACCATTTCTTACTTCAGCTGCCTTTTTCTGCTAATGCTGCAACCTTTTAGCTGTCCTTTTCAATTCTTTATCATCAGAAAGCTCACTAGCTTTCAAATATTTATTATTATGTTCCTGTACATGTTTGAGTTCTACAATGAAATTGTTTTAAGGTTATGACAAAAGCACTCACTTCAGAGGAGAAGGTTTGAGGGAGAGGGTAAAATGTAACATGTCTTCTGCACCTAAATGTAATAAAAAAGCTGTTAAATTGGCACCCATGTGTGTGTAGTAATTGAAGGTCATTTTCTGCCACATTTCTCCCTGACATCTGTTCTTTGGTTTTATTGGTTAATGTGGATAGCATAACGTTGTTGTAATGTCCTTTATTTGCACAGCCTTATAGGGTAGTTTTAATATAGATATCTTATAGACTAAATGGGTGAAGAAACTCCAAAGCATATAAGCTTCTTTTTCATTAAGGTTCTGAGGTCTGATTTCTGAGCTCTGCTAGAGAGCATTGCTGTTCAGAGAGGTTACTTCCCCCAGCTGGCTCCTCTGTCCTTATGTTGCCAGTTAATACATTTTCGTTTTTTTACCAAACACAGCTGTATGGATATGTCTGCACATCTCACAGTCATATATTAACAACAAACATCAGTTTCACTTTACATGAAATGAAGACTGAAGGATTTTAATTTAAAATCCCTGTTGGCTTTAAGTACAGCAATATTCTTTTAGCCTCTCTAGCGCAGTCCAGTGGGGCTCACTGCAATTGTGTTGTGATCTGGCTGTTCTGATGGAGGTAGTAATGGAATGCTTGCTCACTTGTTTGCAGGTGTCCTCTGAGGTCCTCCTCAGTATAAATACTCTACACCCATGTAGAAGTTTTACAGTTTTCATTGTCATATTTAGTTTTTTTTCTGTAAGCATGGTCACTGTATTTTGGAAATGTGAACTGGAGTTTTTTACCATTCTGCATCTGTGTTGTGGAATGTCTTCCATTTCTACAAGCTCTTTTCACACTTAAATCACGTCTCACCTTCACGAACAACTAGTGCAGCAATGTTAGCAATTGTGTTTGTCTGGTACAGTGCTCAGCTCAGAACAACTAGTTAGGACACAGCAGTGGTACCATGCCAGCTGGAAGCTTAAAATCCAAGAGCTGTGGCTGTCTCTGCAGTATCTCCTTCCACAAGTCCTTCTGGTATGTGAGAGCCCTGGGCTCATGTTTGTTCTCCAGATTTGAATTAGTGAAGCTTCTCTTGCCCTCTCCTTCCCTCCAGATTTTATATAGCTTTTAGTGCTAAAAAAGGGGGACTTTTCTGTGCAATACCAGCTCTCTTTACATTTGATATAATTATTAGTACTTTAAAAAGAGAAAATAATTGATAAAGCAGCTCCCTTCTTGTGATGAAGTACTCACACAAATGCCTTTTTAAAAGACTTTGTGCTTGGAGCTGTGTTACAAAAATATAACTAATATGTGGACATAAATGGTAACATATATGGACACAAGGGACTGGCATCCTTCAAATTATGTGGCTATTAAGGGTGCATTTCATTAATTAAATGTATAGTGTTTCAACTGTTCCTTCCTCACAAAATGCTCANTTGAGGATTTAACTCCCTGTCCTTTCTTTATATTCTCTTCTGGTCGTACTGGGTTCTTCTGAGCTTCTTACAGTTTGTACCCACCATGCTCTTTCACACAGAACAGGAATTTACTCCTGCAAAACAATCACAAAGGATCTCAAAGCCTCCTCAGACCTGTGTAATAATTTGTAGTGTCATACCAGGCCAAACATATTCATGAAGAGCATTTAAGACAATAGAAGTTACCCGAGCAAAAGTTCTCATCTTAGCTTTACTTGTTTTATGAAACAAAATTAACATTCTCTAATTTTTTTCTGAATCATTCTACAATTTATAGATAGTCAGGGTAGTTATTTAAATGCAGTACTCTAAACTTAAATATTCTTTGGGAAATTCCTCGTACATGGAAGTGTTCAAGGCCAGGCTGGATGTGGCTTTGGGCAATGTGATGTTCTGGGAGATGTCCAGGCCCGTGGCAGGAGCGTTCAAACTAGGTGCTTTTTGAGGTCCCTTCCAAACCAAACTATTCTGTGATCCTATGACATATTTAGGCTATGTAATATTGCACAAGGTCCTGTGAGTTATTTCGGATGTATAGTAAGCTAATCTACTAAACAGAAAAACATGATTTACAAATCAAAAGATTCTAAAATGGGTCAAAACACACCTTAATCTCTTTGTTTCTAAATCAATGAATTTCTAAATAATAACTGTTTCTTTGGTCAGTGCCAGTAGTGTTTCACAATACCATTATAGCATCTTGTCATGTCAAGGTTAGCTTGGGTTCTGTGTTTCTGTCTTTACCTACTCAATTTAGGTTGATGCCAGCACTTCCATGTTGATTATGTCACCTTGCAAAGGTTCCCTCTCATGGTACATTGAAAAAATGTGCAGGATGTCAGCTGATGATTTTCTCTGTTCTATTTAAAATAGTTGGAAGTAATTTGGGGAACGTTATGTATAGAATTTGATTTCAAAATATCTTTGCTTTCATGTAGTTTCAGTCAGCTTAATATCATTCAAACAACAATAACATTAGACCCAAAAATACTCTTACTCACAAACACATCAGTTTGAGTTCTGCAGGGAAGAGAGCATCATGAATAATATAAAAAAAAGTCTTACACCCATAGAAGACAAGGAGAGAAACCTAGTTTCTCCCATTCTGACAACTGATATTTATTTTAGTCTTTGTATTCAAAAGAATCTAGTGTAGTTTTACTGTGTAGTAGATTTGTATTAAAAGAGAGAGGCAAAGCTTTATGTTCACATTTCTTCCCTTGTAGCTGTAACCATCTTCCTGTTCCCTTTCTTGACTTCATCAGTACATTAATATGATATTTGCCATTGGGCTTTTCCAGCATTTTCTTTACAGGAAATCAAACTGCAGAAATTAGTCCTGTGAGTATTCTTTGCTCCCAGGTTTACTTTACATCTCGCCATGGAATTATAGAGTAGTAGTAGCTCAGTGGTTACCATTTCTTACTTCAGCTGCCTTTTTCTGCTAATGCTGCAACCTTTTAGCTGTCCTTTTCAATTCTTTATCATCAGAAAGCTCACTAGCTTTCAAATATTTATTATTATGTTCCTGTACATGTTTGAGTTCTACAATGAAATTGTTTTAAGGTTATGACAAAAGCACTCACTTCAGAGGAGAAGGTTTGAGGGAGAGGGTAAAATGTAACATGTCTTCTGCACCTAAATGTAATAAAAAAGCTGTTAAATTGGCACCCATGTGTGTGTAGTAATTGAAGGTCATTTTCTGCCACATTTCTCCCTGACATCTGTTCTTTGGTTTTATTGGTTAATGTGGATAGCATAACGTTGTTGTAATGTCCTTTATTTGCACAGCCTTATAGGGTAGTTTTAATATAGATATCTTATAGACTAAATGGGTGAAGAAACTCCAAAGCATATAAGCTTCTTTTTCATTAAGGTTCTGAGGTCTGATTTCTGAGCTCTGCTAGAGAGCATTGCTGTTCAGAGAGGTTACTTCCCCCAGCTGGCTCCTCTGTCCTTATGTTGCCAGTTAATACATTTTCGTTTTTTTACCAAACACAGCTGTATGGATATGTCTGCACATCTCACAGTCATATATTAACAACAAACATCAGTTTCACTTTACATGAAATGAAGACTGAAGGATTTTAATTTAAAATCCCTGTTGGCTTTAAGTACAGCAATATTCTTTTAGCCTCTCTAGCGCAGTCCAGTGGGGCTCACTGTAATTGTGTTGTGATCTGGCTGTTCTGATGGAGGTAGTAATGGAATGCTTGCTCACTTGTTTGCAGGTGTCCTCTGAGGTCCTCCTCAGTATAAATACTCTACACCCATGTAGAAGTTTTACAGTTTTCATTGTCATATTTAGTTTTTTTTCTGTAAGCATGGTCACTGTATTTTGGAAATGTGAACTGGAGTTTTTTACCATTCTGCATCTGTGTTGTGGAATGTCTTCCATTTCTACAAGCTCTTTTCACACTTAAATCACGTCTCACCTTCACGAACAACTAGTGCAGCAATGTTAGCAATTGTGTTTGTCTGGTACAGTGCTCAGCTCAGAACAACTAGTTAGGACACAGCAGTGGTACCATGCCAGCTGGAAGCTTAAAATCCAAGAGCTGTGGCTGTCTCTGCAGTATCTCCTTCCACAAGTCCTTCTGGTATGTGAGAGCCCTGGGCTCATGTTTGTTCTCCAGATTTGAATTAGTGAAGCTTCTCTTGCCCTCTCCTTCCCTCCAGATTTTATATAGCTTTTAGTGCTAAAAAAGGGGGACTTTTCTGTGCAATACCAGCTCTCTTTACATTTGATATAATTATTAGTACTTTAAAAAGAGAAAATAATTGATAAAGCAGCTCCCTTCTTGTGATGAAGTACTCACACAAATGCCTTTTTAAAAGACTTTGTGCTTGGAGCTGTGTTACAAAAATATAACTAATATGTGGACATAAATGGTAACATATATGGACACAAGGGACTGGCATCCTTCAAATTATGTGGCTATTAAGGGTGCATTTCATTAATTAAATGTATAGTGTTTCAACTGTTCCTTCCTCACAAAATGCTCATAAAGTGGTAAGAATTGGTCTGCAGTGCCCCCAGTGTTGCCACTGTAGGGCTGCACTGGAGTTAATACAGAGAACAGAACATGCCTTCCAGTTCTGAGCCTGAAAATAGCCAGGGACTTACAGCAGGGTGGTGGATGGAGGTGCAGTGAAAGGAAGAGCGAACAGAAGTGATCCATCTTCTGCTGCAGTCACCATCCCTCTTTTTTACCTTTTCTTCCCCCCCC
>WBMW01003096.1:633387-659413 GCA_013396635.1 Penelope pileata
ATAGGATGCACCGTTTTCATGTATAACACTCATCAAAATAACAGACTAATTTTAGATGTTTGCGTGTAACATCTCCTCACCTCTTGTTTCTCTGGGCCAAAGGCGTATGTTTTTTATTTTTATCAAAAACTAGATGAGTAGATGCTGGTTTTTATATTGCTTTTTCTGTACCTTCCCCAACATATAAGCCTTGTTGGGCAATTTCATAATTTCTTACTCTCTCCAAACATCCTTTTTGAAGCAAGTTTTGTGCTTGGTTTTGTTTTGTTTTGCTTTTTTCCAGGCTTACATACCTCTTCTACCTTTGTAAATGCTTGCAGTTTGTTACATGTTCTGGCATGCCTGGGATTGATAATTGTATGACAGATATAATAATTTGAATGAGGTTAGAAGGTGTACTATTGGCTGCATATCCTGTTTTTCCTTATACTTTACTTGTTTTTTGCTTCATTTTAAAACTTGCTTTATCTTTTCATTTTGCTAGATTCATTATTCTCCTTAAATTGTTCATTTAATTTCTTGCATCTGAGCCCAACCAGATTGGGTTCTATTGTCATTTTTGACACTACAGTGTATTGGAATGAATATAGCTATCCCACTTGTCTTCTTGATTTAGACAAGGTCTAAATTAACAAGTCACATTTCATTTCGAAAACATATGTTTGCAATTCTTCAGTCTTACTTGGCATATTTCCTGCTTTAGTGAAGATGGAAAATGTCTTTGTTTCTTTCTTTAAAAGACTTCTTCCTTCTCTCCTCTTGCTGTCTGAAGCAATTATTTCTATGATAGTAGATATATTCTTTTTCATCTTTAGATATTTCAGTTCTAAGTTTAGTCTGGTTGTTTTTGAAAAGATTGAAGTAACATTTAGAATTACTTTCACCATCTGTCTTCAGAATCTGTCTTCTCATTTTGCATTCAAGGACAAACTGTGCTGTGTTGGTGGTCAGTTTGGCTTGAGAGTTTTACTTAAAAGAATTTTAACCTCATAATCAGGGCTAAATAAAATTTAGCTGTATTCTGGGTCAAATTATACTTTGCTGCTAGAAGGTGAGATCTGTGGAAGAGAGATTACACAGAGTGAACATTAGCACTCAAGTTGTATTGCATGAGAATTGCAATGAGTTGAGAGGCATAGTATAAGCAAGTATTTTTCCCTGTTACCTACCTAAAACATGAAGTAGGCATGACTGAGTTTGTTGCTCTGGGAGCAACTCAGATCCATGTATCGTATTCCTTTGTGCTGGATGTATCTGTCTTATTGGTTTTGTACTTCTTAGCTTTCATGTTTTGTGGCTACAACAGCAAAGTGGCTGTGATAATTGCATTTTCTCAGAAGAAATTTTCTTATACTCACAAATTCCTACTTTAAACTCAGAATCTCTTCCATTGTTTTTGCTTTAAGTACATGGAGATTGAAGGATAGATTTTTCTTCAAAGTCATAGTGCTGTGAGCAAATGTGTGCACGTATTCTTGAGTTTGAGAAGAGCCTCTAAGTGTTCCTTATCTTCAGGCAAAGAAACAGTTGCTATCCTTTTGTGTCTGTGTTTTTGGCAAGTCCTGACTGTTTTTTAAAATATTCTGCTGCTTCCAACTTCATTACTTCTTTCACATCCCTACCATCTGTGTCCTCAAGACCTGAAATCAACATTTTGTGTTAAACTTGGTAATTACCAACTCTTTTACTATTCACTCCCCCCCCCCCTTTTTTTTTCTTTTCATCTTCATTATTGTACTGTGCCTTTCTCTGCATGTGTTTTTCTCTCCTTTTTTAGATATATCAAACCATTGATGAAAATTTGGTTCTCTTCAGGAAAGACAGGCAGGGAAGACAAGAGGATTGATTGCTCTCGATGTAAAGGAGCAGTATATATGAATGGAGCTCTTTTGTGGGGTGGATTACGGTCTGGTTGAGAGCTTGTGGGGCAGGATCAGAGGTGAGGTGAGTGACAAGGATAGCATTGTGATGGGAGTTAGACTAACTGATCTAACTCAGCACTGGTAAGGCCACACCTACAATACGGTGTCCAGTTCCTTGGAACACGAGAGATGCGGAGCTACTGCAGAGTTCAGGTGAAGGATCGACCACTGAGATGATGGAGCCTCTCTCCTATGAAGAGAGGCTGAGAGAGCTGGGCCTGTTCAGCATGGAGAAGGATTGGCTCAGGGGGATCTCATCCATGTATGTAAATACCTAAAGGGAGGATGTGACAGGACCAGAGGCAGAGGACAGAGGCTGAAAAACAGGAGATAAACCTTTTTTACTGTGAAGGTGATGGAGCACTGGCACAGGTTGCCCAGAGAGTTTGTGGAACCTTCCTTCTTGGAGATCTTCAAAAGCCATCTGGCCATGGCTGTGGGCAACCTACTCAGGGTGTCCCTGCTTGAGCAGAGGTTGGACAAGGTGGACCCAGAGGTGTCTTCCAACCTCAACCAGACTGTGATACTAGGACAAGAACCAGGTCTGTGATACAGACTTCTTCAAGCTATTTAAAGAAAAGTTTGTTGGTTTCCTCACACTATGAAAAAATGGTTGAGGTTGGAAGGGATCTCACAATAAGGAAATGTTTCCTGATGTTCACAGCGAACCTCCTGTGTTCCAGTTTGTACCCATTGCCTCTTGTCCTGTCACTGGACACCAATGAAAAGAGCTGGCTCTGTCCTCTTTGCACCTTCCCTTCAGGTATTTATAGACATTGATAAGATGCCCCCAAGCCTTCTTTTCTGTAGTCAGAACAGTTCCAGCAATCTCAGCCTCTCCTCATAGGAGAGATGCTTTAGTCCCTTTCCAGTGTATCCATGTCTCTTGTACTGAGAAACCCAGAACTGGACATGGTACTTCAGGTATGGCCTTTCTTATGGGAGACATTAACCTCTCTGGTATTTCTAGGACAACATAACAGAATGCAAACAAGGAATTTTCTGAAATGTGTCAAGATATTTCTTCATACTGATAATGGTGTAGGCTGCCAGGGGGGATGCACAGGTGGATCTGCTGTTTAATAGCATAGAATAACTGATTGGGGTTGTAATACTAAATGGCTTTGCTAGCTTTAGTGATAGTGATCATGGAGTTCAGGATCCTGAGGTGAGTGAAGAAGGAGAGTAGCAGAGTGCAGACACTTCAGGTGAGCAGTCTTCAGCTTTCTAAGGAAGCTGGTGAGTGAGATTCCATGGGAGGCATTTCTGAAGGGCAAAGAAGTTCCAGAAAGCTGGCAGGTAAGCATCCCCCAAGAATAAGTTTTCATGCCAATACTCAGAAGAAGAAATAAATATATCAGGAGACAGTTTAGCTAAGCATGGAACTCATGATCAAGATCCAATGAAAAAAGGCAGATGGAGTTGCAAGTGGGAAGAGGGTAAAGGAGGAATTTAGAAATATTGCTCCAGCATCTTTGAAAGGTCGTGGAGATAGCAAAGGTCCCCGGTGACTGAAGTATGGAAATGTTGCACCCATCTTCAAAAAAGGCCAAAAGAACCTGGGCATCTTGGTAGGCAAGCAAGCTACAGCAGTAACTTGCAGAACCAGCAATGCATCCTAGTGGTAAAGAAGGCTTGCAGTACCCTGGGCTGTATGAGCAGGAGCCCAGCCAGCAGGTCAACAGAAGTAATTATTGATAGCCTTTCTGTCTAACAAGGCATTGACATATTGAAGCAAGTCCAGTGGAGGGCTACCAAGACGGTTAAAGAACTAGAACACAAGCAAGCTGGATTTGTTCACACAGGAGAAGAGGAAGCTGTGGGGAGATCTTATGGAATTCCACAGCTAGCTAATGGTAGAATGTAGATAAGACAACTATAGTTGGAAGTACACGGTGATAACATTAGAGGCAATGGACGCAAGGTGGAATATGGGAAATTCTGATTTGATTATCAGGAATAATATTTTCACAATGAGTGGTTAAGCATTGGGAGAGGTTGTCCGGGGAGGCTGTGGAAGCTTTTGTCTTGGACATACCTCAACTTCATGTGGAGAATGTCCTAAGCAAGCTGCTCAGAGTGGAATGACTTTGAAAACTAGACGACCTTTAGAGGTCCTCCCCAAGCCACATGATTCCGTGTATGATTCTGCAGATGATATCTGGTGCTTATTTTTTTTACCTCAGGCCTGTCAGAAAATGTTATTTAAATTGATGTGTGTCATGATTTCTTCTTGAGAGATCCATTCTGGTTAGTGCTCATTTCTTTGTATCTTCTCTGAGTTCTTTGTTACGTTGTTTCCAGGAGTACTATAAACAGAGCACATTGGTTGCTCAGTAGTGGGCTAGCCCTTTAATTTCTTAGTGTTATTGTTTTCCGTTGTTAGTATATCACATTTTATGCCTGACCTCTGACTTTTTGAAGTCAAAGAATTCAGAGTGTATTATTGTATTTTAGTAATACAGCCAGGTAGATACATTGCAGCGGGTTCTTTCTGTCTTCAGCTTCCTTGTTGGGGCGGATATTTGGGACCTGATAATGCCACTGATATTATGCCCCATTCCTGAATCTCCAAACTCTGTTTTCCTACCACTTCTGAGGGAAATAAGAGTTATCTATCACATCTACTCTACTGGCACCTCCTGTGGACTCTTGAGCTCTTCATTTTTGTGGCTGTTTTTCTTACACTACAAGGTTTACCTAAAAATGCAGAGGTAATCCAATATTGAGATGTTCTATAGTGAGGCATTCTAAGGTAGACATTGAAGCTTAATGGTGGTAGTGGGGCTTTGATGTAGGAAAGCATACGTTGTTTTCTACTGGAAATAATGATGTGTGTTTTTCGATTGGTAGTTTCTAAATCAGATTTGTAAAGAAAATATAGTCACAATTATGGACAGGTCAGCACAAACATCTATTTGGTCAACAGTTAAGCAGCAACAACAAGGAGGCTGCATGAAAGACAGAAAATACTCATTCATTAATTAAATAATATTAAGTCATTTTGATTATTTAGTATGGCCAATTCACTTCAAAAGCTATGGAAGAGGAAATGCACCAAAATTTACATGAACCATAAAAATATTGTTAAGTAAAATTCTTGGATTTGAGCTTTTTAATCTACCAGAAGCAAATTTAATAACAACTAGGTGCTGTATTTTATGCAGTAGGCAACTGACCCACGGCAGTTTTTTCTATACTAAAAGTTAGCATTGATTTTTTGGCAGACTTCAGTAGATATAAATAGAAGATGGTTGATGCATATATATGAATAATAGCCACACTTACATCAAATTGACTGAAATATTTATATAAAATAAAAATCCCTTTTTTCACTTATATGCTACCTAAGCTAAACAGATATAGAAATTTTTCCTCTGACAGCTTTTCTAGTAATTGACCATTATGGTGTCTTTTGCAAAGCTACATGATCTTTCCTTGGGATTATAAAGACTCAGTCAAACCTCTGATTTTATCTGATATTGGTACCATATGGTACCACTCCCATGCTACTGACTGCTGAAAAATGTAGTATCTTTAATTAACATTGAGCTGTGTAGCAGATACACTGCCATCAGAAATGCAGCCATTGTTTAACAGAACTTACAGATTTTCTGTGACAACTACAGCTGCTTTTCTTTTTCTTACTCAAGCATGTTCACACTCATTCTCTATTACAGACTTGCCAACTGTTACAGCATCCTTTTAGTTTTGTTCCATTTATCACAATCTCTTTGAATGGTATTTGTTGTATGAGTAGAAAAATGACATTTAGATAGATAATGGCATACTTGAACAGTCAGCTGTATTCTATAGGAAATGGAGAAACTCGCTCAATGATTTCCATGCTAGAAATACACGTAAATTCATTTAAAAGTATTTTTCAGATGTGTTAAAGTTCTATAGCTGAGAACTATTTGACAGGGAAAGCTTTAGCTGTGAAGAACTCCTTGACATAACTGGATCCCAGCTCATTAGCTAAAGTACTGAGCAAGATAATCTTATTTTATTATTTTGTAGAGTAAATGCAAACAGATCTTGTTAGAGTTTCTGAAGAATTTATCAGCAAGAAATTAAACAGTCTAGAGACTGACAAGAGCATGTATTATTTCTATTTTCCTTACTAATGCTTTGTTCATTTTGCACTGGTAACAAATTTTTCTAGAAAATATTGGTATGTACAAAGAATATGAGTTTACAATACTACTCTCTGCAGCCTTTCTGGAGACTATAATGTATACCCCAATTATAATTTCTGGCTTTTAGACTTAATGAGAACTGTTCTGCAGGGATGCCTAACTCAGCCGCAGGAATAGAAGATATCTAATCTGCCTTCTAATATGCATCAGCTCTCAACTGCGCTTGCAAAGGAATTGTATGTTGATACAATTGAATTGTATATTGATGGACTGAGTAGCTCCTTTTAGCCATCATGAAGCAAGAATGTGGTGGCTGATAATGAAGGATTTATGTTTGAAAAAGACAAGTCCAGATAGCTAGTGTGCAAGACAAGCAGAGCTGGAAGACAGTGCTGAGAAGGTGCAATACTCCATGCTGTGATGTCCACTTAACATAGTTAGCAACCAAGTACATTCTAAGGTTTAAATACTGTGTAGGCAAAGCTAAGCGATTATCTTATGAAATCGTGGTGTTTCTGAAAGTCATTCTGTTAAAATGATTTTTTTCAGGTACAAATCTTTAGCTTTGGACAGTAACACTAGATTGCATAGAGTTACTTGGTTGGAAGGACTTGAAGAGGTCTTGAAGACAGTGCAAGGATTGACTTAAACACCTTTCTTTAGTAACAGGGATTGATAATTGATTAGAAGAGAAATGCATGCAAGAGAGCTTTTAGTTACCTTTTTAATGCTGATGTGATAGATGCCAACTTGATATACCATCCTTTAGCTTTGTAAACTGAAACATTGTTACTAATATAAACTTCTTCAGCATCATTGATGTCTTGGAACAGTAAATATGCATAGAAAGCACAATTCAGTCTTCTCTACGCTAAGGCAGAATCAACAATGTCTATTTTCCTTGATAGATATTGTCTAAGAGGTTTTCTGGCTACCCAGTGATGGAGAATTCACAGCCTTCCCAAATGAAAGTCTAGCACTTCCCTGCTTTTACCATTAGAAAGTTTTCTCCTCAGTGTCTGATCTGAATCTTTCTTGCTATAATTTTAACCCTATCACTCTTTGTTCAGTTCTGCTCTCACATAGAGCATGGAGATTACTATGTTTACATTGCAATAGGCTTCAAACATGAAGGCTGTAGTCTATGCCCGATATCTCCGTTTCATTGCAGTCCTTATTAATGCATTCTTTGTAGCCTGAGGACCTTAATTTTGTGGTCAGCTTCATTTCTCTCCTCTGCAGTTTATTTCAGTTCTGAATTGCAACAATCAAAACTGCATGTTTTGCTCCAGCACAGGTGGTAAGTAAAACCAAGCAGAGCAGAACTGATTTCCATGTTTACACAGCGCTCCCATTAATAATTTCCAGTGTGATGCTCACCTTCTTTGCAATTGTATAGCAGGGTTGACTTATATTCAGTTCATGATGAGCTTGTGTGTTCATAAGCCACAGAACCTTTTCTGCAGAAACATTGCATAGCCACTTAGTTTCTCCATTTTGTATTTCTTTGATTAAAAATTTCTACAAGTGAGGAACTTTGCATTTACAACTATTGCAATACCCTACTTATATCCTGTTTTCAATGTAATCTAAAATCTGTCAAGAGAAGTCTGAATTCCATTTGTACATTTCAGTGTACTGTCAGTTCCTTTCAGACTGATGTTATTTGCATATTTCTTCATTTTTTTAATCATGTCCCTACAATAAAGCTTTCCAGTTGATAATGAGTAAACAGTTCTCTAAGAAAAGTTTTATGAGTAGTTCTGCAGCCACTTAATTGCAATTTATATATCTTAGATTGCTTAAGAAAATGTCAATTCACAGAATCACCAAATTGTAGGGGTTGGAAAGGACCTCTAGAGATCATTGAGTCCAGCCCCCCTTCTAAAGCAGGCTCCCTAGAGCAGGTTGCACAGGTATGCATCCAGATGGGTCTTGAATATCTCCAGAGAAGGAAACTCCACAACCTCCCTGGGCAGCCTGTTCCAGTACTCCATCACCCACACCATGAAGTTGTTCTTTCGCATATTGGTTAAAGTCAAAATACACAACTTGTGCTGTTTTTCTTCTATCACGTGGCCTTTTATGCTGTTAGAAAATAAATTGACTTGATGTGATCTGCTGTTGACAAATCTGTGTTGGCTGTTGCTCAACTTATATTAACTTCCAGACAGTTTTTGTAGTGTGATATCTTGTGCTTTAATCATTGCACATACTCTCCAGAGCTTGAAACCAAAGGGAACAAGCAAGATGCTTACCCATAGACTTTTCTTACCGATTGAGATGAGTAATCTAGCTGCTTCTTCAAAAGGGTGACAGTCCCCTGTAGGTTCTGGCTTGTATCTACCCAGAATCAACCCATATGAATATCTTAGGACACCTTAGGGCATCTCAAAAAAGTATGAGATATCTGTTTACAGGCCACAGAGGTGTCCTGAGGTTGGCTTGATCTCCAAGTCAGTAGCTGTGCTTCTCCCTCTCTTTACACTCAGGTGAAACATATGTGCTGTATGCATGAAACTAAATTATACATTTCTGCAATTGTCGCAGACCCTCTTCAGTGTTCAATGGATTCTGAAATCTGTCTTTTAACAGTTCTGAAATAAATTCATAACAGGGCATTTAGCAGGTGGGTTCATTAAGTCCAGCTGATTTGAATACAGTTAAATATTCAGCTCCTTGCTTATTCAAAGGTGAGATGTTATGCTTCTGTTGGTAGTATTTATTCTGTTTAGCACCTTAATGTGGCATATTTCTGGTAAAAATGGATGCAAAAAGGGCATTATGAGCATTATCTTTGTCTGTGCATCCCTCTAGTTTTTCCACTATGTTGTACAGTGGAACACCTAAGAATTACTTCTTTCAGAGATTGATGTGCATCTTACCAATTGCATCTCATTTTGGCCCTGTATAACATGTTCTACTGTGGTATTCTTGGTTAGTAAGTTGACCTCATTTCCGTTCCCTGCATGTTGCAAGATCAACAGTGAGGTCTTCACTAATACAATGTGGTCTTATTGTACAATCCCCATTATTTCTTTGCACTTGATGTGATTGGTATTGTTTGTTTTAAGAACTGTGAGGTTTCTCTGACACCCTTTTTTACTTGCGCAGAATTCTTGGGGGATTCTCTCAGTCTGGATTTGTGAGTATGCCTAATTGGAACACATATTTTTTACACTGCTGTCATTAGTATTTTCTTTTTTTTTTTTTTTCCAAACAAGCTCTAGTCTTTTATAGTACTATGAGTCAAATGAATTACCAGATTTCCATTTTGCCCATTAAGACAAAATGTTGTCAACTAAATCTTCTTCCAAGTCCTCCTACATACCATTTGTAGTTCTTGCATTAGAGACTGAGCTAAATGTACCACTGTTATCATGTTGGCTCCTCCTCAACCCCTCCTTTTATAAATAAGCTTGATTTTGGCAGTGATGCACAGCACAGTATTTTATATCTAATAGTTGTTATGGGATGTTTTTTGCCAGTCATCCACATTGGTTTAGTTTGAAGTCTACCTCACAAGTAGGCTTAAGTGGTCCTTTTTGTTCATATTAATGAGCCATGTATATACGAACAGCAGTAAGATTTGGAAGAATTAGCCAGTCTGTCTTCACAGCATGTTTCCTTCGTCTGTGATGGCTATTTTCCATCTTTGCTTACCTATTGCCGTATATCTAAACATTCTTGGACATCATGGGTGAAGATGCCAAAGCCATTCTGCCCAGAACACCTACTCAGCCATGCCAGAATACGTCTGTCACTGCTGATAAAAGCATCAGTAAATCCTTAGGCTCCATGGTGAATCTTACGGCCTCCTTGTCACTTGTGACCCACTGACTGTCATGTATGTATTCTTAGATCAAAAGTAGATGGACACAAAGTTTAATAATCAGTGAAATGGGTAGATTTCTTTCTTGATGTTCGTCAAATGGTCATTGTTGTCCTCATTCCTCTTCATTCCCACCTCAGAATCCATTTTGAAGGTGGTGAATCTCTTGGGCACTGGGAGCACCAGCTTTTCTTTCTGTGTTCTTGGGATTGGTTCCTCCCTTTTACCAGAACAGGTTCTGATTTTGACATTACTCTTTTCTGTGTATGAAGATCATATTAAGGACTGAAGGGATTAGCACTCAGAAGGCTTTTTATTCTCTGATTATGTGTTTGGGTGCATCATTCTGTTTTCTCTGAATTTTAGATTTGCCAAACAAACGTTTGCACGTGTAAATAAGTTCATGGTGCCTAAGACTGACTACTTAAATTTTGCTTGTGCCCGTTTTAAACATGCTGTTTCAAGGGAGATGGGATTGTGGTCAGCAGACTAGTCCTCTAGACTTCATTGACTGCACTGGCTAGAGTGCCATTGACATTAATGAGAGGTAAGCAGTGTATCTCTAGATACATTTCTAGACATTTACGTTAACTCTTTCAGTTTCTGACTGCATTCCAGCCAGGGATGCCGCCGTCTTCCATCTCTTTTAAAGCTGCATTTGTACAGAGCTGTAGGGTCTAAACTTACATGCCTTTGGCACTATTACTGTAGATATTAATAGCAGCATCATTGAGCTAGTGAGATCTTTGTCATTGAATGATCATTTATAAAGGTGAGTTTGGATAGTTTTCATTATGATTGGTGGCCTCCCTTTCTATTTATACATTCAGAGAATTCCAAAAGCTCTTTCACCGGTGGTATGGTGTGAAGCCACTGGTCACAGGTATCAAATGTGCAGTTTTAGCAGTGTCCACAGTTATTTGATAGTATCACCTGGGGCCTTGCTTGTTAATTAGGTCAAAATAATTTTTGCACTTTCTGTTTTCCATTCCACATAATGCTTCACAGGCCTTGGAACAGTCTTAGGCCTAAGGCCAATTGATAGCTGTAAATTCTTAGTGTTTGCATTTGTATTTGCGTAGCTAAGGTAGTTTGAGTAGGTAGCCTGTTGTTTTAAGAAGTGGAGGGTTTAAAAGAGAAGGCAGTTTGCTCTAGTTCCACATGAACCACCAAGCTTGATAATGCTGACTGCGATACCTGTTTTTTGCTAACAGACATTGTGGCATGCTGGAGCAAATCCCTCATCAAACTTGATAGTAACTAGTGGAAGTGGTGGAAGTGTGGGAACAACAAATGTAAATTTGTGTATGTTTAGCCTACCCAATGTAACGGACGTGTAAGAAAAGCACAAAAAATTAGTCATCAAGGTGCGTGGTATGAATTACTCACCCTGCGTACAGTAGTTTGCACTCAGAGGATGTCCAGTTGACAGAAGTTTGTGCATATTGAGACGGGCTGTGTTGCTGCAGTCTGTTATAAAGATTCCCATTATTTTTTAGCAGCTTTGGCAGTAATTTTTTATCATTTAGGGATTGTGTGGGGCAACTGAGTATCTGGTACACTGCAAACATTTCTGTTGATGTTGTCGTTTAGTGTAGGCTACAGGGAGTGGAGGAGCAGTGTTTTGTGCTGCCTAGCTTAGGTAGCAAATACAGAGGAGGAATATAATTGGAAGTAGCTGTTGGTAGAAAAATCACCCTGTTCCTCGATAAATATTTTACTTTTTAATGCTTTGTAATGCAAACAGATATTAGGTTTTAGCAAATATGTTTTTGAGTTGGGTGATTTTTGGTTAGCTTTCAATAAAAAAGTGGAACTTCTATAAGCCATTGTGAACTCTGCATAGAAGTATTAGTTCTAAGACATAGTTCTACCGCTATGCTTAATCAGAATTTAAAGCTCAACAGAATAAAACATAAACCTTTGAAGAAATGTTTGTTGTTCCAGGTCATTAACACCCTGTCTCTATTGGACAGTATTTTTAAATAACATAAAACTTAATAGTGTATTTAAGAACTGCTCTATAAGCATGTGTCTGCAAATTCTAATTTAGACCTAGTGGTTAATTGTGCTGCTTCTCTGTCAGAGGATAGAGAAGTAAATACAGCCTTTGGCTTCAGAAAATTCAGTTTCTACTTAAACTTTTTGGCTAAGGTGAAAATGTATTCTCTGGATGAGATATGATTTTGATAAAGGCTACGTTAGGTAGTCTTGTAGGAAGAAGACCTCTTGGTCTTTCGAAGTTTAACAGAGCAGAAAAACGTGTTGGCTTGACTTCACATGACTAGTGTATTGAGAAAAGGTCTAGAATGTCTTTATTAGTATTTTTGTTGCTGGTAGACAAGAATTCCATTCCCTGTTTATTTTTTTTTTTTTTTTAATAAATAGATGCACAGTTGTTAGTTCTATGACTGCTCAAACTTGTCCATCTTTGGCTTTTTTTTTTCCTGATTAGAAATCTTTAAATGAATCAACAATAGCTAAAAGATTGAACGTATTGTTAGTTTAGTTGGTGTTTTTTTTTCCATTTCATTTGGTACTGTATCTGCTTCCTGCTTAGTATTTTCTTGCTTCCCTAAAACATTTTGAAAATTTCTGACTCATTCATTTTAGTTCTTCAGCCATTGAGTTTCTGTAGCTTTTTTGTTGTCATTCATTTCTCTTTGAGCTTTAACTGACCACTTCCTTCCTGTTCCTGCTTCTTTTATGTCAAATTTCTGAGCACGTTTAGCAAAGTCACTGAGGCCAGCCAACTCTATATCTCCTGCATTTTTTTCCAGAAGAGATTTTGACTGCTGTGCAGTAATTTGCTAATTTATGTGTTGATTTAAGCAGATTCCAAATCCTGTTAGATTTTCAAGTTTAGTCCTGTTATGTTTGACTAGAATTCTGTCTCTCCATTTTGAATTTATTTGGTATCTCTTACCATAAATTATATGTACGAAGCCAATTACCCTAAATTATGTGTACCAATGACATCTGCTTTCAACATACCTTCATGGAATTTTAATCTGAAATTATTATTTCATATTATGTTATAGTAGACCACTGGAAGCTTCTCTAATTAATTAGTGTGTTTCCACCTTCTTTATCATTATACGATTTTGTGACTAGATTTTGGCTGTTCCAGCTACTTCAATCTTCCATGAGTTCTGTGGCACCCTGAGCACAGATCTCTGTAAAGCTCCTCCACAGCCAGTTAATCAAGACAATGACAATCATGAAGTCAGCAGTCACTTCTCCTTAAGTTTGTTGCTCTTCTTTTTTTAATCTGTGCATCCTTAACATCATATTTTTGATCTTGGAAGTATATTTCTCTTAATACTTTTGAACTGTAACAGTTAATATCTAAAGTGGGCAGTGCAGCTTGCATCTTTTATCAGATGCACATATGAACTATTGTTCCATTGTTGCTAGTTAGCTATACAGGTATTTCTTTGTAGGTAAACCACAGCAGTCTTCCTCTCATTTTCCCCTTTCTGCTTTTTTTCCCATGTTTCTTTTTGTTTTTTCTTCCATAGGTACTTACTCCTTGCTGCTTTTTCTGGTCCACAGGACCTAATAACGTTTTACCTGTGACCCTGCTAACATTTTCTTTCTGTTCTGAAGTTCCAGCCTGTTCTTTTCTGTTATGTGGTCTAGTTAACCTTTTTCCAGCATTTAGCTTGGAGTTTGCATTTCCTTTTTCACACCTTGTAAGAAATTATACTACCAAAATATAGTACTTTTTTCAACTGTATTAACCAATATGCTAAAAAATGAAGTATCTCTTCCTACAAACCTTGCTTTTCTTACCTCCTTGTGATAACAGTTACAACAAAGCAGATATTGTCCTTCTTGTATTGACATTGTACTCTAACTTGTCAGTCTTGATTATGCTCATGATTTATGCAACCTAGTGAAATAGCTCCATCACACTTGCCTGCAGTTTCTTGCAATGTAAGAGTGGATTGCCACTGAAAAGCAGTATTCTCCTTCTGCCTCTTGCAGTCCGTTCCATCTTTGCTGGAGGTTTAATGATTGTATGACCTTAGGATAAGTTGCATCCTCTTGCTGATTTAACAGAAAATTTGTGTCTGTGAATTATTACTTTCCTATGAGATTTATATGACTGTGGCTGCAGTGTTTGCCACCAGCTCAGCAGAGGGGTTGCAGGAAGACCATGCATTTCAGAGGCAGCCAGCAGTTAAACAAGGTTGAATAACAAAGAATTCATGTCTGTATTAGTCTTTCCTGCAAAGTGGTGTCAGAATTCAAGATGAAAATTTGAGTTGATTGAAGTTTGGAGTAGAACCTACATTGACATGAGTTCACTATTTCATCTTGTTTTATGTTGAAACTGAAGATAGCTTCTGCCCTTCTCTTTAGGGAACAAACAAGATTGTTTATTTAGTAACTTGTGATTCTTTTGTTTATAACGTCTCATCTTACCTTTTTAGGAAATGGGGCAAATGCTGTTTTGTGGCGTTTTCTCAGGTGCAAGAAGCAGCAGTGTCTGAAAATCCTGGAATTTAAATGAGTCCTAAAAAAGTTCACTTGTGCAGAAAGAAAATAAAGTGTCATACTAATTTGCTTTGTACTATAAGTGCATGTTCTTCATATTCTTTGTCTGTTATCTCACTGAATTTATTTTCCTGATATTGCTGCTGCACATTTCAACATTTCTTTTCGGTTTTTCTCCAGTTTTGTCTTTAGTCATAACTGCCTGTTAGTTAATGTGTTTCAAAACACACATTGTGAGAAGCTTAGAGGCATTATTTATCCACCTTAAAGAACACAGAATCACAGAATCACAGAATTGTAGGGGTTGGAAGGGACCTATAGAGATCATCGAGTCCAACCCCCCTGCCAGAGCAGGTTCCCTACAGCAGGTTGCACAGGTAGGCGTCCAGGCGGGTCTTGATTATCTCCAGGGAAGGAGACTCCACAACCTCCCTGGGCAGCCTGTTCCAGTGCTCCATCACCCGCACCGTGAAGAAGTTCTTCTGCATGCTGGTGCGGAACTTCCTGTGCTCCAGTTTCTGGCCATTGCCCCTCGTCCTGTCCCCACTGACCACCGAAAAGAGATTCCCCATGTCCATTTGCCTCCCGCACCTAAGATATTTATAAACATTGATCAGGNACCTCATCAGGTTCCTCTCTGCCCAGCTCTCTTGGTGACAAGTCCTATGAGTTGTTGGCAACACAATGCCATATAGCAGGCAATCACAGTCAGCAGTGCTGCACGTGTGCATCCTGCTGAGGGACCGTGGTACCGTCCACATATGGTTTTCTTGCTGTAATCAAATGCCTTTTGCATTGCCTGTTTCTCTTTTTACTATTTCACATCTTTCTGTTTTACTCATATGAAATTGTTATGGGACAGGACAGCAGCTAGACAATGAATAAATTCATAGAATCCTAGAGTGGCTTAGGTTGGAAGGAACCTTAAAGATCATTTGGTTACAACCCCCTGCTGTGGGCAGGATTGCCAACCACTGGATCAGGCTACCAAGGGCCCCACCCAACCTGGCCTTGAACACTTCTGGGGTGGAGCATCCACAGTTTCTCTGGGCAGCCTGTGCCAGGGCCTCACCACCCTCTGAATAAAAAATTTCTTCCTAACATCTAACCTAAATCTCACCTCTTATTTTAAAGCCATTCCTCCTTGTCCTATCACTATCAGACTGTGTAAAAAGTTGATCCCTCCCCTATTTATAAGCTCTCCACAAGTGCTGGAAGGCTGCAGTGAAGTCTTCCATGAGCCTTCTCTTCTCCAAGCTAAACGAGCCCAGCTGCCTCAACCTTTCTTCACAAGAGAGGTGCTCCAGCCCTCTCATCATCTTTGTGGCCCTCCTCTGGACCTGTTCCAACAGCTCCACATCTTTCTTGTGCTGAGGGTCCCAGGCCTGGATGCAGTACTCCAGATGGGGTTTCATGAGGAGAGTAGAGGGGGACAATCACCTCCCTCTCCCTGCTGGCCACCGCTCTTTTGATGCAGCCCAGGATACAGCTGGCCTTCCGAACTGCAGGTACGCTCTGCTGGCTCATGACCAGCTTTTCGTCCACCAGGAACCCAAAGTCCTTCTCAGCACAACTGATTTCAATGAGTTCTTTTCCCAGTCTGTATGCATATCTGGGATTGCCCCGACCCAAGTGCAAGACCTTGCACTTGGCCTTGTTGAACCTCATTAGGTTCCCATGTGCCCTCTCTTCAAACCTGTTCAGGTCCATCTGGATGAGATCCCTTCCTTCTATTGTGTCAACTGCACCACCCAGCTTGGTGTCATCAGCAAACTTGCTGAGGCTACACTCAATTCCACTGTTTAGGTCATTGATAAATATGTTGAAGAACACCAGTCCCAAGACGGACTCTTTATTTACTAATTTGTGTTGTCTGCCTATTATCCTAGAGGTGAGACCAACCACTAATTTGTTTTATTTATTTACTTTTTTTCAGTTATTAGAATTCTTTCAATTGCTCACTAGAATTCCTTGAATATTCAAATATATCTTCAGAAACTGAAAATAAGTATCAAGTTGTATGCTAAAAGAAAGCTCACTACTTGGATTGCTTTTTAAAGTTATTATAGAAAATATTGCAGCTAATGCTTCCTATAGTTTTATGTCAGTGAATGGTTGACAGATGTAGAAAGTAAAATAACTGTAATGTTCTTTCACAGCTTTGATGCCTATAAAATTATGTGTATAGTTGTTTTCACTTTTAGTGCTGTTTTTACACCACTAATTTTTTCAGGTTTACTCATCATCCACTCTTCTGCCAGTACAGCATATTAGCTAACGTGGATGTTAGGTTTATTCAGTTTTGAGAAACTGAACAAAGTTACTCTCCTCATTATGCTTAATTTGTTTTGTACCGTATTCCAGACAGATGCACAAGTACAATAATGGTCTTGATTTTTGATTGTGCACCACAGCTCTAGACATATTAGGCTCAAGATAGAGAGCTGTGATTAAAACACATCAGTTGTAAACTGAGTTATCATCAGTAATAGTGATGACTGATTACTACCAAAGACAGCACAGTGATGCAGGATTAGCCTACTTGTGTCTACAGTAACAACTGTAATGAAAATGCTGTTTTAGTAGCAGTAGGTAATTTCCTTTGATATTTCCACTTTCTATCCCCCCCCATTTCCCTTAATTGAAACTCCATTTTTATGTAAGCTTAGTTGACACTATTTCTGACAGTATCTTTTGCTACCATCGGCTTATTTTCTAGATGGGAAGTGATGGAGTTTTGCGCCTCAGTAGTTCTGCTCTAAATAATGAATTCTTCGCATATGCAGCGCAAGGGTGGAAACAACGATTGGCAGAAGGTAACTCATTATTTGCTCTCAGATTAATTATTTTTATGAGGAATGTCACTGTTTCTACATTTGAGAAGTACTTTTAAAAGGGGAAGTGTAATACACCAATAATTCAGCGAAACAAACATTGCTGATTCCATTTTGAATTTAGTGTACATTATTACAACTTGCTCTGGCAGTTTACTTTGACAGCTAGGGGAAAAAGGAAGACAACAGCACATTTTCATCATTGTCAAACATTGAAAACATGAATGCATGTGACTAAATCCCACCAATATACTTTCAATATATTGAAGTTAAATGGTAAATGAGATCTTGCTACATCACACTTGTTTTTCTTTTTTCAGTATATTCATTGGGGATTGTTGGATGACTGTAACAGAAATCACTGTACATCATCTATGTATCTGTAATTTATAGTTATCCGTTAAACTAATCCTTTACAATTTTTATTCAATATATTCATATTTGTTTTTTAGGAGAATTTACTCCAGAAATGCAGTTGCGCATCAGACAAGAGATTGAAAAGGAAAAGAAAACAGAACCTTGGAAAGAAAAATTCTTTGAAAGGTTTTATGGTGAAAAGTAAGTATTGAAGCAAATAAAAGTATTTTTTTCATTTTCTTTTAGGAGCAAATGAAAATATAATTCTCTGCTTCACATAGCACAGTCATATGCTGTAAAACTTAATAAAGTGGTTATCAAAGGCGTCATTCCCTGATATAAGAAGTTGTGGGTAGAATTATAGTGGCGTGTCTGCACTTGCATTACAATTGCATTTTTAAAGGTTCATAACTCATCCATAAAAATTCATTTCAAGGAAGGCTTAAGACACAAGGCTCAAGCATGTGAGTATTTTTTAATTATCTTTTAAAAGACAGTGTTAGGTCAGTTCTTCTTTCACGCATAATATAAATACAGCTTCTACCGTCTAGAAGATGATTAGAAATGTTTCTGTTTTTTATTGTATTTTTTCTAAGCTAGTTGTATTTTTTTTAAAATCAAATAGTTCTCCTTAGTGTTTGACAGAAATGGCCTTTCACTGGATTAGAATATACAACAGGAGAAATACTGGGTAAAGTCATATGAAAATGAGAATGACTAGTCTAATTTTAGAGATGAGATGCAAAGAATAAATAAATAGCTGTAATTGGCTAAAATTAATTAGGTGATGTCACTCCAGGTGATCAACTGGACAGAGTCAGCATGATTTGATTGATGCAGAGATGGCATTCTTCAGAATCTGAACATTTACTCCTTAAATTCTGTTTTAAAAATCGGAATTTCAAGGAGATTCACATCTTTTTAAAATTGTAAAATTTTTCCTTCAAAAATTGTTAAAAAATTAGTCTGACAGTCCTTTAAATCATATTTCTGTTTTTAAAAATATTGATTATTAAAATTCTTAATTATTATAAAGAATAAATTAATTCTTTAAAAGTTACTGATTTTTTGTTTTCATGTACGATTAAATGGAATTTACGAATAACACACAGTAGTCAAAATCGTGCCAAGGGTACCATTGTTGTTAGATGGTGTTTTTTCTTCAGAGAAACCTGAGGCACTGGAAAACCTGAATGTAAGTTCTATTTTGGCAGCCCTGCCTGTAGCAGGATGTTGGAACTTGACTATCCTTGGGGTCCCTTCCAACCCAGGCCATTCTGTGATTCTGTGATAAGTGATTAGCTTAAAGATTAAGGCATGTTTCTGCATCTCACAATCCACTGCTTTGGGTTATTGGGAAATATAGTGAAAACAAAGCAGGAAATGGACAGATACATTTTAATATTTTATTTTTCAGCCTTTCTAGGTGCTTCCTCCCAGTGTGAATACTATTTCTACACTTTAACGGAACTTCTAGTGTCCTAGCATTGCAGACTTTGTTATTGTCAAGTGCTTAATTTCTTACTTAAAAGCTTTGAAACATCAATTTATTCCAGATATAGATTCCTTTAGTATCAGAAAGTATTTATTAGGTTTTTAGGTAGGGACCTTTTGTTATGCATGTCAACATAAAAGTCAGTTACCAGCTCCTTTTGAATGAAAAGGCTATGTAAGGTATTAACAAAGGACCTTTCACAAGTAGAGGTTTACTATGAGTAAAGCTTGAGCACCTCACTCTAACTGAAGCAAGCTCTGAAGACACAAGTATCTGTCATATACACAGAGAATGATACTCCTAATTTTACAGAGCCAGCAGTCCTGCCGTGCGAGCTGAATGCTGGCCACTGCAATGGTTGGCAGATAATTACTCAGTCTGCAGTGATACATGTCATTTGGGAAGATAGGTTCCCAACATCAGCATTGTTATGCAAAATGTCATATTGCACATAATTTCCATTTCTGACTACCATGTTGAATGTGTTTCCCCCTGCCCTTTCTCCAACTTACACTGTTTGACTCTCATTCTTCTTGGCTAATATGTAGGCAGCTTCTACTTCTTTGCTGCTTGGCCAGTAGTAAGTATTCTTCCCATTATTTACTGGCTCTCTGGTAGCTTTTGCTATAGTTTCCACTTTGTGTATGTTCTTTCACCCTTTTTTGACTTTGGTTTTAAATCTTGATTTGCACATGACTGGACTTCAGCTATTTTCCCAGTTAATCTGAAATCTTACTCTGATGTCAGCTAATTTGACCTTCAAATATTCCAGAAATAAATTAAAGTTTCAGCTTATACCTGGGGAAAGACTGTTAATAGGTGCAATCTTTGCTAAACATTGTTACGTGGCCTTCAGTGGCTTTACAGTGCTTCTTCCATGTAGGCTCTGTGCATTATATTTTTGTGCTTGTTCATCTCTCTGCCCAGACTATTTATCATGGGACTGTCAGTTGTAGTTTGCTTCTATCCATTTATGTTCTTTTTCCACTTTCTCATGGTCGTTCATTTTCCTCTCTCTGACTTACTTTAAAAAACAGAAACTCCATTCTGCAGTCATTTACCCCGGCTCAGCTGATACATGTTGCCAGCAACTCAGATTCTTCTGGCTGATGACCCTAGGATTACAAGGCTTATGTTCCATAGTTTCAATATATTATTTCTTTTTCCAGTCTCAGGAGTGATACGTGTCAGGATAGTACTGCCAGCTCACTAAATCAAAGGTATAATTTTGGGCAGACCTCCTCTGAATTTTATTACTGATTTAATCCTTCATGAATTTTCTTTAATTTTCTCCAGTACTACTTATCACAGCACTAGAGTATCAGCATCCATATATCCTTGAGTAGCTGTTTGTGTTTTTTTCATTTGATAACTGACTGCCCTTTATCAGTTGAATCCTGTCCTTATCAGCACTTTCACTGATGGCTGTTTACTGCTGTTGTCATATTTTTCTGCTGTTTTGCAAAGTTTGAGTGTCTGTTTCTCTAAGGAGGAAGACAGATCAGCTGTTTATCATGCAATCTGGGATTGCCTTAAACATGCTGATATTGAGCCTTCTTCTTTTGAAAGTATTTTTTTCTTCACTGCAATATCTTCTTCAAGATAGTGGTATTTCCAGTACTGCATAAAGCTGTTTAAGATTCAGTACATGTTCTGCTGGCCTTAATCCTGTGTTATTTTTCTTATATTTCTTCCGTTTTGATGTGTTTCTTGAGTGTGTGTATTTGTGCAGTGTCCATGTGACAGTTGCATTGACCTTTATTCTGTACTTCATTCCGTTGCTTTTTTTTTATTCCATAGAGATAACTATCAGGCAGTATCTTCCATGATGTAAGCTGTCTAGAAGAAATAGACCAGTGGTTTATTTTTCTGTAACGCAGTGCATTTTTTACCCCTCCTTATTTTCCTGAGATAACTTTTGCTTATTTACATAAGAAATTTTAGAGGAAGGAATTTATTCACCTAAACTCAGGTAAAGTAGACTTTGCTCACCTAAACATAGGAATTTACTCACATAAATTTAAAATCTAAACTCAGACTATATAAGGAACATGTAGTCTGTATAGGAGACACGTCTTCAGAAATGTATCCGATGTGGGGGATGTAAGTTAGCTCTTCTGGGTCATTCTCTGGAGAATCCTCCCTCATAGTGCTGATGGCATAGGGAGACTTTGTGCATATTAAATGACTAGCAGAGGACAATATTAATAAAACCCTGAGAGTGCTTTTTTTGGATACCAGTTCCAGGCTGTGGATTTTGTTCTTTACACCTGTCAGAGTGAATAATGCATCTACTTGGTATTTTTAAAATGTATAATCACAGATCTCATATTTTTACATATTTATTCTGTTCTTCCATATACCTGGGCCTTTGTGATCTCCGAGGTTGTCCACTGATACGTTCTCTTGCTTCCATAATTTCTAAATGTCTTTCATGCTGTCTTATTGCCGTATTATTCTTCAGTTACTTTGTTCTCTGATTAAAATGAGAACAGATATCAAACTCTTCTTGGAGTACAAGATCCTTAAAACCATGACATTTTTTTCAGTCCTCCAACCAAGCTTTTGTGTATTTTCTACTGTTGCGGAATTGCTCAGGCACAAAGTCTGTTTGGAAGATCTTACTGAAGGTGCTGAAGACCTTTCCTGCTGTCCATAGCAGGAAGTGAGGATGTCAGAGAGCAAACATTTTTTAAAAATAACCACTCTTCAGCCATTGGCTTTTGTTTTATTTTAATTTCTTTTTCTGTTGAAGTAATAAAAATGTATTTAAATTAATGATTTCAGGACCAAAGGTAAGCAAATCTTCAGAAGACAAGTATATGTAGGAATGGTTTTTTTGCACTTCATCCCTGAAAATGATTACATAGATTATAAATATGTCTCCTTTTATCTCCTTAAGAATGTTAAAGTTCTTTTTAATTATAGTGAAATCAATCAAATAGTATATACACAGATATGTTTATAAAGAAGTAATAGTTTTTATCCCAAATGAAGTTTTTAGTTTGCTGAAAGAATGGAGCGAAAACACATAAGCTGTCAACTGATCTCTCAAGTGGTGAAACAAGGCTGAAACACAGTGATTTTGATTTTTCATCATAAATACAAAATGACTGTTGAATTACAAAACTGAAATGCCTCTTTTGCTTTACTAGTTTTAGGTGCAGCTTTTTGATTTTAGTGCAGCATTTAAGCCATAATGCTGGCTGTGTGGACCCTAAACACAGCTATAGGAGTTAGAAATTAATTTCCTTTACAACTGTTACTGGCTCATGGAGACACAATTGTGTATTTCCTCTGCATTGTTGTCAGTGATAGTATTGCAGCGTTGTGCTGATATTAGAAAAAAAATACAGACATTTAAAAACTGTGAGTAGCTGTGAATCTGTATAACTTGCTTTTTTCATTTCATTGAAGTGCCAAATGGTTAAATAATGAGCAATAGACTGTTTATCTTTCAAATATTTAATTTTTTTTAACACTATTAAGGCAAGCTGAGTAATTTGTTTTCCAAAATATATTAAAACATATCTATAACCATATAAATTAGTCAGCCACTACTTAGCCAAACCACTGTTTTCAGGGGGGCAATATATTCTCTTTGTAAATGGAAGATGTGGGTGAGAAAGGTGATCCTATGTCCTTTACCATGTCTGTGATGAAAAAGCCTTTTTGTGTTTTGTTTTGTTTTGTTTTAGGTTGGGAATGTCAAGAGGGGAATCTATGAAACTCACCGCAGCACAGAACAACGATGAAGATGACAGCAATTCTTTGTGCGGATCTTCTGGCACACCTGGTCCATCTAAGCAAGCAACCTTTGAGGACCATGAACAGAAAAGCACTAAAACTCCAACATTACCAGAGAAAGATCCATCTCTTTGTAATATGGAACAGGTTCCTGTCAAGAATGTAGTGGCAGAGTCAGAGGATATACTGATACCTGAAGAATCCATCATTCAAGAGGAGATTGCTGAAGAGGTTGAGACAAGTATTTGTGAATGCCAGGAGGAGAACCATAAAACAGAACAGGAGTTTTCTGAGGAGTCAGTAAGTCCAGCTGGAACAAATGAAGAAACAGAGGCAGTGCAGCTTGCAGACAGCACTGAGTCCTGTGTCATGATGAATGATGTAACTGATACTGTATCTCACATTGAAATTAAAGTGGAGTTGAAGTCAGAATGCACTCAGGAGGAGATGTCAGTTGTGATAGATCAGCTGGAGGATTGTGTATCACCAGCACGATCAGCTTCATCCACAAACTCTGTCAGTGATACAGCAGAGAAGGATTCTGAGTCTGCAAAAGAGCTAATTACTTCAGAAATGCAAAATGCTCCTCTGGAGGGCTCCTTGTTCACTGGTGGGGGCATTGCAGTGGATATGGAGCTTCAAAGTGACCCGGAGGAACAATCATCTGAGAATGCTTGTATTTCTGAGACTTCCTTTTCCTCTGGAAGTCCAGATGGACCATGTGTTTGTATTGCATCCCCTGGAGGAGACACTCAGTCAACTTCAGAGGAACCCTGTACCCCAGCATCTCTTGAAACAGCTTGTTCATCTGAAGTGTCCAGTACTGAAAACACTGAAGGTGATGTTCAGCAGAAGGCCACTGATGAAAACTTGCATACACCTTTAATGTCAGAAATCTCTCCGATGTCCACCTCACCTGTAACCTCAGAAGCATCTTTGATGTCAAATTTACCTTTAACATTAGAGGCATCGCCAGCTTCTAATTTACCTTTAACATCAGAAACATCTCCAATGTCTGATTTACCTTTAACATCAGAAACATCTTCGCTATCTTCTGTTCTTCTGACTTCTGAAACATCTGTGGCAAATAGTTTGCCTCTTCCATTGGAAACATCTCCTAGTTCTAATTCCCCAAGCAACGAAAGACTTATTTTGCAACAAAGGAAATCACCATGTCGGTTAGAAGACTCCCTCCCTACTTTAAAAGAAGAAAGCTCTACCATTCCTAAGGTGGTTCAAGAAGAGAATCTCATTGTTCAGCCAAAGCAACTTCAGAGTGCACCTGAAAATTTGAAAGTTGGTCCACTAACAATTATACCTGATACTTCAACACTGGAAGAGCCCCAAAGCAAAAACCTCAGTCATCAGCCCTGTAAATCACATTCTGAAATGGAGAAATCCTACATTGCTTCCATCCCAGAACACTCCTCCTCTCCAGAGGTGATCAAAATTAAAAATCACAGTATTCAGCAACGAGGTGACAAGAAAGGTATGATCTTGCCATCAGAGGTAGCTGTCTTACCAGAAGGATCGGCAGGCAAAAACATTGATCTGCTTCCATCAAAGCAACATGAAAAACTATATACCTCATCTCTAGAGAAATCTTCATTCTCTGAAGTGTGTAGAAGTAAGTCTCATAAGCTAACAGGCAGCACCCAAAGTCGACTAGAGAGTTCACATTCTTCCAAGTCATTAGAACCCACAAAATCACCTGAAATGAGGAATGAAAGCAGAGACCCAGAGATCCCAAAGAGGAAAACAGCAGAACAGCACAGTTTTGGAATCTGCAAAGAGAAAAGAGCTAGAATAGATGATGATCAGCCCAATCGTAATGTGTCATCAACAAGTCCATCTGATAAAGATCAACCATTCAGAGAAGAACCCCGAGTTCCACCTCTTAAGGTAAAGTAATGAAAAAACAGACTGATTAGGAAACTAAAGGTTTACTATCCCTCCTGCTGACTGCATGCAGACACAATGCATGGTGGGTTTTTTTGTGTAGATGCGAGGGGCGTTAGTTCTGATGATTTTGCGTTACTATTCCTACCACTGCAAATTACTTCTGATGAAAATATACCTATAGTTGTTCAGCCAGGGTCTTTGCTACAAAAAGGCTTTTGTGTAAGGGTACGTTTTCCAGAATCTATGGGTTAATCTAATTCAAGAGCTTCCACATCATTTATCCAGTGCTGCTTGTCTTTCTTTCTAATTGCCCAACTGTATTGTCCACTTGTTCTCCCTCAGATGACTTCTCCAGCAAGCACGAATAATAAATGTAACGATAGCCATTACTGAGAAAAACAGTCATTGCCCTAGTCCATCAAGAGAACCTAAAGTCAGAGTAGTTGGAGATCCCATTGCAAGCCCAAAACTTGGGGTAGGCTAAGTGTAAGATTTCACTACAGAATTAAGTCAAAGCACAGAGCTTACTATCAGGAGGAACTGTCTCTTTGATGCATGTATAGAAATCTGTTGATAGCAAAGCAAAAGATAAAAAAGATAATCTAGCTAAGCTCTTCTACATGTATCCTTCTACTGTGTAAGAGTATAAATTCAAGTTGAGAAGCATTTTTTTCTTACAGCGATCTATAGATTTAGTTATATATAGTCTCAGTGTTTTGACCCTTTTAATTTTCTACATGATGGCATCAGCCAAGTTTAGATCCAATTTGCTGAGTATAAGCCATTGACTTTGCAATACTAGTTCCTGATTATTCAGAAATGCCCTTTTCTGCATTTATTTTTAACTGCTGCAATCACTGAAAATTGTTAATATGGCCAGGAGGGCAAATAGGCTAACTGTTTTAATCACTAGTGCGGCAGCTTATTTCAACTAATTTATTTTTATGAGCAGTGATGCAGTTGGGAGTTAGCCCATTCTGAGTTTAGTGATACTCTTTCATATTTGGAAAGCCCCTATCTAGCTAAATAAATTCTAATCATTCTCTAAACACAAAGGAGTGTAGACCACTAGGGAAGAAAAAAAGTAATGGCTATAATACTAAAAATAATTAGGCACTTAGAGTTTTAGCAGTTCTGGTGATGCAAAGTGGAAAATGAAAAAAAAAAAAAAAAAAAGCTACCAAAACAGAAATCAAAACGTTTTGAAGTAGTTGTGAACTTGTAGTTTTCTTTAAAATAATATAAATTTTAATCAAACTGTTAAACAGTGGAAGAAGAATCACAAAATCACAGAA
>WBMW01003097.1:1957-19269 GCA_013396635.1 Penelope pileata
ATTCAGGCAGCGCACGTCCGGCCCCGGCGCGCATCGATCCGCGCGGTGCGTGCGGCGGGGGCTGCACGCTGCGGGGCTGCACGCTGCGGGGCTGCTGCGGGCAGAAGTTCCCCGAGCCGCTGCGTGCATGGGGCAGGGGTTGGTTTTTCCTTTAGGAGCACAGCGGGTTCGGGTTGGCTCTTGCTGCGTTCCCCCCTATGGGCGCCCTCGGTCCGGGTGGGCACGGCCTGGAGCGATGTGGGGCAGGGGGTGTGGGGAGCTCTCCCTGTGCCCTCCCATCACCCATTGTGGCACGGAGCCGCTGGCGTGGCACAGGCAGCAGCGGCCGACCTGGGGCCGGGGGGGCTACAGCCACTTCCCACGCCCCAGTGGGGCTCCGGGTGCCTAAACCGCATCCCTGGGGGGGGGAGGGGGGCAACACAGCCCGCAGCCGCCCCCGCATTGCTGACACCCGCGGAGTCATTGGCATGGGGGGGACGGAGCCGCTGACACTGATCCCACAGCCAAGCTGTGCACCCCATGGCGTGGAGTGCCCATGGGTCCGGCTCAGCCCTGCTCAGGGTCCGGCCCCGGACGGAGTTGTCCCCGTTGGGTTGCAGCGCGGAGCGGCCGCGGATTCAGAAGTTGGTGGGGGCGGGAGGGACAGGCATCAGTCATTGCATAAGCTGCGTTGCCTTTGGAAACGAGGCTGAAGCAGCGATGATGTGCTTGAGGGAAGTTCCTTCATCCTCTTCTCCACCCTGGTGACTTGGAATAGGGCAGAAGCCAGCACGGGAACACCTCCTCCTTTGGGGAGCTGCTGGGGGGCTCCCAGCACCACCCCGACCCCAGGAAGCTGCGTGTGGCCGGCACGGCCCAGCACGGTGTGGCCCAGCATCCTGCAGTGCCGTGGGAAGGAGCTGTACCAGCTGGAGGCTGTGGAGGGGGTGTCTGGAGCCTGGCCCCCGGCACAGGGACAGCCTCGGTTTGTGCCCCCAAACCCACAGCGCTGCTGGAAGCTGTTAATGTGTTCCCGTCTTTGGCTGCAGAAAAGAGGGGAGGCAAAGTCCAGGGGGGAGGGTGGAAGAGCGCTTCCAGAGGGACAAAGGGCATCGGCGCGGCTCTGATCTGCCCAAGCCCTTTCCCGTTTGCTGGGCGCTGCTGCGCTTCCCGGATCCCACAGCCTCGGTGCTCGGAGGCATTGTGCCCACTGCTGAAACCACCGTGGTTAACAGTGGCCGAGGCGCTTTGGTGCTGCTGCGGTGCTCTGGGTCTCGTGGACGCGTCTGTGTGCATGCAGTTGTCCTGGGCCGGGCTGCAGCTCCCATCCCGCTCCTTGGTGACATGCGCGGGTGTCGAGGGGACGTGCAGCATCCCCGCACCACTTGGCAGCACTGGTTGCTTTGGGGCAAGCCTGAGGCATTGCCCTCTCACTGCTCCCAAAGGAGCTCAGAGGTGTGGAGCAGGGCAGGGTGGGCACAGCGGGGCCGTGCCCTCGTCCTCGGTGTCCCTCGTGCCCCCGCTGCTCCCTGTGCTGCCCAGGAGCCGCCACCCAGGCAGCACGAGGCCCTTTGTGCGCTTCCTCCTGGGCCAAGAGCACTGGGGCCATTGGGGAGCAAACACCCCGGTCCTCCCTGTTCCTCAAAAGCCTGGCACCCTGAGCCTCCTCTTCCTGCAGGAGAGCTGATGAGGCTTTCGCGTTAATTGGTTCCTCTTTGCCACCAGCCCCTACTTGATCGCAGCTGCCCGCTGCTGTCTGCGTCGTGCTGGCATGGGACGGGCACAGCCTCAGCTCTTCTGCGCATGGCATCCCCGTGTCGGGGGGGGCTGGGTACGGCGTGGCCGCCAGTGAGGGTTGTTTTGAGCTGGGATAGCTTTTGTGTCTCTGGATCTCGCTGCCGGAGGAGGATGAGCCTTGCAGTCCTGTGTGATTGGCAAGGTGTGGATGTGTGGAGAAGCCAAACTGTCTCGATTTAGCATTGCGAGAGTGACTCACTCCCCAGGAACCTGGCAGGGAGAGGGCTCGGGGAGAAGCACAGATGCTTTCTCACTTAGTGAGGGCGGCTCCTTGGTGGGGGGCTCTGGAGCCGGGGGTGGGAAGTGATGGGACGATGCTCTGGGTGTCCCCTGGTGCTGCCTGTGGTTGGGGCTGGGGGGGGGACCAGGGAGCCCCTGGGGCTTGGAAGGAGGGAGCATCACTGCAGGTTTCAGAGGTGAGCGTGCAGCCTCGTGGGGATACCGGGCCTGCAGGGCATCTGCAAAGCAACCTCTTACGCGGGCTTCCGTGCGCCGTGCTGCTGCTAATTGGCCATTGTGCAGCTCGTTATTGTGCAGTGACAAACGAGCAGGTCATGGGAGGGGGGAGCTGCCGGCTCCAGCGGGAGCTGAACATGGGGCTGCAGCCAACCCACGGGGTCCCGACTGCACCCGTGTTCAGTTCTGAGCGGGGCTGCGCTCAGTGCTGGGACGTGTGCGGAGCTGCTGAGTCGGCAGTGCCGGGTGGCGATGCGCAGCGGGTGAGGCTGCGGCTGTCATGGGGCACGTGGTTCCTCTTCCATGGGCCGAGATGATTTTGGTTCCCTGCTGTGCACTGAGCTCCAATTGCCAACGGCACGGGTCCTGGCTGTGCCGCACACCTTGAAGCCGTCGCGCTCCCGGCTCTGCCCAATGAGTTGTGGGGCTCAGCGGCGGTGCCTGCCCACTTGGGAGGGCTGCCTGAGATGGGATCTCATCTCCACTGCCTTCTGGAGGGGGCATTCTGGCCCCATCCCCGTGGATGTCTTCTCTGCACATGGGCAGGGGGACATGGGGCTCAGGGCTCTGCTTTGCAGCCCGTTCCCTGCCCGTTCCCTGCTGCTGGGCGCTGTGCATCGAGGAGCTGCCGTTGCTGCGGGGCAGGGAGGTGGGTTCCTGTGCCCCGTTGGTGTCACGGCCGCGTGAGCCTGGTGCCCGCTGGGGTTCCACATCCCCTCCATCGTTCCCACGCGCAGCCGGCGCCGTCCCGCTGCGCTCGGGGTGGAGGAGACGCGCTTTCCTCTCCTTCGTGTTTCGCAAGCCGGCGCGAGAGCGACTCGCAGCTATTTCCAGCCCGGGCTCTGCTGTTGACTTAACTCCTCAGTCACTTACACTTGATGTACCTTGGCAGCCCGGCCTGCCAGCAGCAAGCAGCAGCAGCAAATATTTTCAGTGTTTTCTAATTCGGCCCAAACTCCCTGTTTTCTCCACTCCGTGCCTCTTATTTTAGGAAGGCAGAATGCTGGGCGGGCTGAGGACTGTTTTGCTGGATCTTATTCCGTCGTGTGAGGTTGCTTTCCCCAGCACGGCCCATCCATCTCCAGTACTAAATATAGGTTGCAGTGTCCTTTCTCAGCCGAGGAAACCGGGCGGCCGACAGCTACGATCACGCGGGCGCTGCACGGGGTCACGGACGGCCCTGGCACTCTGAGGCTGTGGGCGCAGGGTGGGGGGCACAGGGTGGGGGCACAGGGCTGAGTTCTGCGGCCATGGGCGGCCTCACCACTGTGGGAAGGGAGCAGCTCTGCAGCTCCTCAAAACTCATGGGCTGGGGCGTCTGTGAGCCACACATGACTGGGAAGGAGTCTAATTGAGCTGGAAGTTGTGTCTTTAATTGTCTGCGCTAATTAGCCTCCTGCAAGAGGCCGTTTCTCCAAATGAAGCAGCAGCCACAAGTGGAAGGGTGAGCGCGTGGTCCGGAGCCGCGGGGTGGGTGACCGCAGGGAAGGGCAGCGTCGCTGCGGGAGGACGGGGGATTTCTTTCCCTCCGGAGCTGCTGCCGGGCTCAGGGCAGCGATTCCCACCCCTCAGCGCAGGACCTGGGAAGGACGAGCACCATCCAAGCCCTTGTGCTGCGCTCCACGGCCGTGCTGCCATGGGGCTGCGTTTTGTTTCCTGGGGACTGCCTGGCAAATTGTTATTTTAGTCTGCCCAGAGCTTTGAAAGGCATCAATCGAGTCCATTTCCTTCATGTGCTGCAGCTCTTTGTTTGCAGGCGCCGCTATCGCCGTCGGAGCGCGGGGACCCGGCGCTCATTGGATCCTGGGGCTGCACAGCGCTGCATTGTATCTGATGAACAGTGGAGTGTGTCCCTGCCTCCCTCCTTGAGCTGGAGTAGTCACAGCACCGCACCGGTTAATCAGTCTCTTTGGGGCTAATTGCAGCCTGCTTTCCCCCTCTCTGCTTTCCTGCACCCCGGTCGGGAGCCTCCTGGCATCGTGGTCGGACGCTCCGGGACCCAGAGACGGCAGCCGCGGAGCAGCTCCGGCCACGCCGTGAATGGCTTCCTGCCCCCGGCGCGCGGCGTTTTGTTGTAGTGCTCTTTTATTGTTTGGAAAAGGAAGCAGTTGGCTTTAATACTTCCTACAGCCGCAGCCTTTCCAAAGGCCTGCGGGAAGGTGCGGGGTGCAGGGGCATGGCCACCTCCCTGCCACCTCCCTGCCACCTCCTGAGGCAGCAGCGCGGGGTCCGAGCTGCGTCCTCCAGCCTTGGCCCCAGAGCTGGGCACTGGGGCTGAGTTATTTCCAAGCAGGGAATTTCCTCCTCGTGCTGCCCTTGTCGTGCTGCCCTTGTCCGTGCCCTGGGGACGCGTGGTTGCGGCTGCTGGGCGAGGTCCCGCTGTGCTCCTCGTCCCCCGGTGCCGTGCTGGGGTCCCGCTTCCTGCCGGAGCCCCTCCAGATGGGTTTGCTCACGCCTCTCCTCTCGCTGAGGTTTTTGCCGGGAATTTGGAGCCCCGCTCTGTGCTCATGGGCATCGTTCTGTCCTCTGCGGCTGCGGATGCCATCATCCCTCCTGCAGCCGCCCTGCCCCGCGCTCCCTCAGCTTCTCGGGGGTCTTGGGGGTTCTTTTTCTGCTCCTTGCAGAGGATGAGAAGGGGCACCCGGGCCCCTGTCCCGCAGCAGCTGCTCGCAGCGCCTGGGCTGCTGCAGTGAGCGGTTCCTGGGTCAGCGCTGAGCTGCGCTGGAGGAGATGCCACGGGGGCAGGGGAACGTCTGGGACACCAAATGAGAGCAGACACAACTGTGCTGGATTCCTCTTTAATCATTTTTACTGGTTATAAACAGTCGGGGCACTCCCCCGTGCCGAAGGCTTTTCCCCTCTGCCTCTCCGAACCCGGCCCAGAGGGTGCACGCGGGGCCATGCGGGACGGGCTCAGCCCGCAGGGAGGTGGTTGGGCTCCTGTGCCCGGCTGAGCGGGGCACGGAGCGGGGCTGTGGTGGGGACATCGCTGGTGGCAGTGCTCAGTGACACCGTGGCACATGTGTCCTCCCAGCAGCAGGATGCTGAAGCCCAGCGTTCCCGGTCCTGCCCCGCTGCCTCTGCTGTGCTGTGTGGTGCTGCCGTGGGCGAGGCTGAGCCGGGGCTGCTCCCCCACCCCACTGTGCAGGCAGCATTCTGGGTCCGGCTCTGCTGCTTGGCCATGGCTCGGGTTTGCTTTTGGGGTGTGTTCCTCCCCGTCCGGCTCCGTGGGACGGGGTGGGGTGTCGTCCCTGCCTGTGGCTGTGTTTGAGCAGCTCACGGCCGTGTCCCCTCCATGGCACCGCAGCAGCGGGGTTGGCTGCGGCGACGCTGCGCTGCCTCGCGCTGTTCTGTTCTGCAGGAGCTGAGGTTTTCCTGGGGAGACCTTGAAGCAGTAGGTCACGCGCTGCGGCTGGGACGTGGTGCCTTCCTGACCTTGTCCCCCGGGGACGGCGGCTCCCCGCAGCGCTGGGGTCTGCAGGAGCCACCTGGCAGCCCAGGGTCCTCGTCCCACTCTCACCAGCATGGGGATGGGTGGCATTTCCCGGTGCTGGGTGGGGCGGGAGCCCCCGTTTGCACGATCTGTGGATCTCGGCCTGGACCGTCCTGGGATGCTCGCGGGCCCTTGGGGGGTCCCTGGAGCCGCGGGAGCCGGAGCCGCGTTCACACGGGCGGGCGGCCCCGAATCCAGAGCAGCTCCCCGAGCAGCGCTCTCCTCTCAGGAATAAAAGTCCCTTTATGCAGGAATAATTAGTGTACTCAGAGCACGCTAATTATTCTGGGATAAAAGTGACTTTTATTCCAGCAGAGTGTCCTCTCAAAGGGCCCTTTCTGCCCGCTCCCGGTTCACAATAGCTATTCTGGTCCGTTTCCCCATTTTAGACAAAGTCCTTATTTGCAAAGCCAGCGAAATTGAGTTGACTAATGAATTAAGGCCAATGGTTTTGGCCCTGCTCCAGCGCTTTTAGAGCCTTGGCTGCCCGGTGCCCGTCCCGGGCTGAGCGCGGCCCCGCTGCCCAGCACGGCCCCAGGCTCCATCGCCGCTCCCCGCGCGCCCGGCCCCGCGGCTCCGGCCGCAGATGAAATGCCTATTAATCCATAATGGGCAATTGCTTTATTGCACGATGCAGGCAGGGCTCTGGAGGGAGCGTTATCAGCTTTAGCCACAAGCCATAAATAACTGCCTCGGGTGCAGAACGCAGGACGCTGTCTGGGTTCCAAACTGCCCGTGGTATAGACACCCTTCTTCTTATTGCTGGGATGAATAAAGGGAATAAAACCCTCCCGGCAGGTAGAGGGGGCGGGGGGGCATTTTGGGGGGGGTCATGCGTGGCCTTGGGGGCAGCCAGCAGCTGGGCCCCCTGCCCCAAATCTGCCCCTCCCCGCCCCAAATCTGTCCCCTCCGCCCCACTNGATCTCCTGCCATGTTCCGCTCCTTCTCCCAAGGACCGATCCGTGGGGCTGCGGGGGGGGCCTGCTCGCTCTGCCACAGATCTCTTGGCTTCTGAATTTGGTTTAAAATGCAAATCTTTTTTTCTTTTTTTTCCCTTTTTTCCCCCTTCTTTTTTAATGCATTTTGTCTGAAGGCAGCTGAGCTGCCCGGAGCCTGGGGAGCGGGAGGGGGTGGGCGGCGGGGGGAGCGCATTCCTCGCAGCGCGTCCAGATTTCCTGATGCGTGTTAGCATTTAAATCGTCTCCCCCTGGATCCGCTCGCAGTCAGGTGACCGCGGGGCCGGAGATGAAAGGAGCCCTTGGAAGCCGCAGTGTGTTTGGTTCCCCTTCCCCCTTTGCGGGGACATCGCTCCCGGTGTCCCCGTGTCCCTGTGTCCCTTACGGGAGCCCCCGTCCTTCCTGCTCCCGCTCCGGCCTCCCCTCTCCTCCTTTGTCTGAGCCCACGGAGAGCTAACGGGCCGGGCCTGTGTCCCTCGGGGTGCTGTGCTGTGGGGCCTGCGCTCCCTTGGCCGCTCCTCAGTGGGGCTGCGTCACCTCCATGCCCCAGTGACGGACCCTGGGCCTGGAGGTGGGTGCCGGGTGCGGCCGGGTCCTGGCCTGCTCCCCCCTGGGGGTATCTGGGGCCCTGGCACCCCCGTACCCAGCCCACCCCACCCGGGGGTGCTCAGGGTCTGTGCTGGAAGCGATGCTCGGGGGCTCTGCTCCGTGTCACTGGGGCACGGCGTTGGCAGCGGCCCTAGGAGCCGCCCGGGCCCGAGGAGGTGGCTCGGGCACCCCGATGTCCCTCGGCCGCTGCTCCCCGCTGGTGACAGACGCGTGGTTCTCGTGGTCGGCGTTTTGCTTCCGCTCCGACCTCCGTCGTGCGGGGCCGAGCAGGCTTTCCTCTGAAAACTTCATTTTTTCTGAGCAGGATGAACGCCGTGCGATTTAGAGGCGCTAGGCAGACATGAAAGGAAAAGGGAAAAAATACGTCTTGGAAAGTCAGTGTTTGCTCAGCGATGGGAAGAAGCCCCCCCGGCACCGCCGCGGGCCGGAGCGGTGCATACCTGCGGGCCGGCCGCCGCCAGCAGCGACGTCATCGACGGCCGGCGGCCGCGGGGAGCCTGGCTCTGCTCGCAGCCTGCTCGTGCGAGGGGGCCAGAGGGAAGAATGGCAAAAATGCATCTGGGCTGTTTGGAGATCCTGTGTTTAAAGGCAATCCAAACAAATTAGCCTTCCCCCCCTCGAAAAAGTATGACGACGAGATCTAGGTTTTGTTGTTTTAAGTGTCTCTGTTACCCGCTCTAGTTTTCCACAGCCCAAGGACAAATTTACTGTAGCCACGAGGTTGTGAATTCTGGGCGCTGTGCACGGAGCCGCCCACGGCCCTCGGGGCTCTGCCGTCCCCTTCCTGTGCTTCTGCTTCGGGCCTGGCCCCACAGCATGGCGGCGGGGCTCCGCTCCCCGTTCCAGGCATCGTGAGGGACCGAGCCCTGCGTGTGCCTCCGCGTCGGGACTTCGCTCCCCGCGCCTGTCTTCAGGCTGCGGAGAAACTCTGGAAAATTGGAAGGCTCCTGACAACGCAAAAAATGCACAAATCCCTCTGAAATCTGAGAACAAAGAATGGATGATGTGGGGGGGATACAGAGAGAAACGAAAGCGCGAGGCGACAGATTTTTGTGCTCGGTTCATGGGACCTTGGGGAGCCCTCGGGCTCGGCCTCGCGGTGCTGCGCTCTGGGGATGTGCCAGTGTCACCCGAGGTGCCTGTGCCCGGCTGTTCCCTGGGGAAAGTGGCCCTTGACGGGTGCTGTCCTGTGGCCAAGTGACATCTGGGGAGCTGGGTGGGGGGGGGCAGGGGGATGGGGACATGGCCGGAACCTGCGCTGTGCCCCGCAGGAGATGGGGACGGCGGCTCCGGGCCCCATTTGGTGCTCGCGGGTCGGCCCCACGCTGCCGGGCCCGGTGCCCACCCGAGCTGGCGCATCCGTGGCCGAGCTCTGGGCTTTGGCAGCAGCGGCCACCGCGGGGCCATGAGCAGAAAGGGGAGGGGAGTGGCTGGGGAGCGGAGACCTAGGAGGAATGCGGAGTGGATTTATTTTTCTCCCTCTCTTTCTTTTTCCCCCTCTAGAACATCTGTTTTGCAAATCATGCTCATTCCAGTCCATATTTATTGCCAGGGCTGTTTCCTTTGCGAAGGAGCAGGCAGCCACCTCCTCCCGAGGAGCAGAGAGGCAGCGGGGCTGAGCGGGGAAGCTCGGCTCGCTCGGGGAAGAACTCCTTCAGCTTTTTGTGGTTGCCTCCCAGTCTATCTAGGTTTTTATGCCATACTCATCCGTGCACTGAAGGTAATTTGGCTTCTCCTCAAGGTGAAGACCTTCTGTTCACCAGCCTCCCCAAATAGTCCATTTGAAGTGGAAGCGTGCATTTCTTGCTTTAGGCAAAAACAAAATGTTTTGTTGTGTTTTTTTTTAATAGTGCTTTAAAAACATTTTTAAACCCACTGTGCTCCGGCACGGAGCCCTCCGGCCGCCCGCGCTGCGGTGCTGCTCTCACCCACCCGCGGTGCGCAGGGCCGGGCCCCATCCTGCCCGGACCCCCCCAGCCCCCAGCGCTGACGAGAGGGGAAGGTGCCCTTCTTTGTGCCAACATCTCCACTTGCTGCTTTGAGCTCCATTTTTTCCCCTCTGTCCCTTTTGAATTATTTTTAAGCGGGTTCTCTCCTCTGACTGCTAAAGAGGGAAATGTTTTCCGAGCAGGGCTCTGCAGCTGTCCTGGCCCTGCGCTCTGAGCCGCCCATTGTGCGCCATGAAGGCTCCTTTCTTCCCCTCCCCGAAGTTGGAGCTCCTCTCTCCGCTGAGGTCGGCGCTTCTGCCGCCGTGGCCGCCGGCTTCCAGAGAGAACTTGGCTCATTGTGAACGCTGCATTAACAGACACCTTCTCTAATTGTCCACCTGGCATTTAGGCCTCTTGACACTCATTCTGGAGGCCATTTAACTCGCTAGGAACACGCTGTGCGAGAACAGGCAGCGCGTTCTGTCACCACGAAGCTCCGAGAGCCGCCCGCTGCATGGGGCAGCGATCTTCCTCCTTCCCTCGCGCAGAGCGGCCTCGAGCTGCCAGCGCCGTCCTCGGTGCTGAGAGCGATGGGGGCTGGGTGATGGGGGCTGGGTGCACTCAGGTGGGGCTCTGGGGGCCCAGCGTGGGCTGTGACATCAGGGGTGGAGGGACGGCCCTGGGGCCATCGCTGATGCCTGAGCCGGGGACCCGCAGGTGTGAGCTGGGCACGTGTCTGCAGGGGCTGCTCCTCGAGGAAACGGTGCCATGTGCAGCCTGGCAGGAAGGTGGACGTGCAGCGTTTCAGTGCTTGGAAGAAATCCCATCTGTTCCGCTCCTGCGGAGGGAAGCTGTTGCAGGCAGCGGGAGAACTCGCTCTCCTCCAGGGCACCCGACCGCAGCCCTCCATGGGCCGGGGCTGCTCCGTGGGGCTGAGATGTGGGAGCCGGGGCTGATGCCTTCTGCAGAGGGGTGAATCCTCCGTGCTGCCCAGGAGCATCCCCAGGCTGGGCCGGGTGCGTGCGCTGGGAGCTCGCGGTGGGGCTGCGGGAAGCCTGGCAGGGAGAGGGCGAGCAGGAAACCTGAGGAAGCACCGGCTCTTTGCTGTGGTTTTGGTAATGAACCTCGTGTTTGGTAAACCCGTGGCTCGGAGGTGGAGGGGAAGAACGGCTCCTGTGGGACGGGGGTGGCACAGCCGACCCTGGAGGGGCTGCCCGGAACAGATGCAGAGATCCCCTCTTACCCCTCTTACCTCTGACCCAAAGCTGCGATCAGCGCCGAGGTGTTTGCTGCGAGGAGCTGCGTCTCCAGGGCGGATGCTGCGGGCCAGGAGGTCGGGGGGTGCCGGGGGGCAGCGCTGGGGCCGGGCTCTGCGATGTCACCGTGCTGGGGTCACAGCGGCCGTTGCGGGACGGGGCCAGCAGAGCTCTGAGCTTTGACCCTCGCGACTGCGGCAATTGCCGGCCCTTCTGCCGCCTGCCCCGCGTGGCCATCGCTGCCGAGCTGTCTGCTGCTCGCGCTGCGTGTGCTTTATTTGTACGAGCCCATACGCCGCTTTGCTTTTTCAAGTTTGGCGCTGTCCCCGCCAGCTGTGCCTTCGCCAAGAGAGAACATTCCTGCAGCGTCTGCTGCCCAGCAAAACGAAGCCCAGCAGCGCTGGGGGGAGGACGCTCGCGAGGGGTGCGAAGGGCGGTGCTGAGGGCTGCGGTGAGGGCAGCTGTAGCCCTGTCTGCCACCACCCCCTCTGTTTCCCCCCACTCACTGCCCCCACTCATCCCCCCCCCAGCCCCGGAACCGGGTGAGGTCCCGGAGGCGCTGGGTGCCCGCAGCCCCGTGCCCAGCACAGACGGCACCTGGGCTGCTGCCGGGGCTGCTGTCTGCGTGATTTAGAAATGTTACTTTTTAATTTGTTCTCATCTGGGTTTTCTCATTTTTTTTCCTTTCTTTTTTACTGTCTAGCACAGAGAATAAAGCGCCTTCGGCTCCCAGGAGCTAATTCATCCAAGTTAAATGATCTTTAAAATCTGTTAGCGCATCATGGATCTCCGTTCCTGTTTTCTCGCGATGTAATTAATGCTTCGGTTTAAATTTTCTCCTTTCCTCAGGGGCAGGGCTGATGGATCTGATGCCAGGCTAAAACTTGCGCTGAGCCGTTAGAAGGAAATCAAACTGAAAGCAATCTAGTCCTTAATTTAAACTTTTTTTTCTTTTTTTTTTGAAAATAACCTGTCTCTGGGAGGAAACTGATCTTGTTTATTATCATTATTTCTTTTCTCATCCAGCACCGAAGACATGTAGCCCTAAACAGTTTGCATGCAAAGATCAGATTACGTGCATATCTAAGGGCTGGCGCTGTGACGGGGAAAAGGATTGTCCCGATGGCTCGGACGAATCGCCCGATATCTGTATGTATGCCTTTCCTTCCTCATAACCCCTGTCTGTTCCGCTCCATCCCCTCATCCACCGCTCGAGGGCCCGTCCCTCCGTCCGTCCGTCCGTCCGTCCGTCTGCCATTGCTCTCCCCAGTGGCTGCTGCTCCCTGTGCCCGGGCTGCCACCGTCACCATCGCGGCCTCCCGGGCAGCGGGCATCGCTTTGGTTCTGCTTCCATCCACACGAGTTTGTGTTACGTGATGAACACAGAGCCTGGAGCTGAGGGTGCAGCGAGGGGCCCTGGGTGCTGGGGGGAGGGGGACCCTCAACCTCTGCTGTTGGTGCTGGAGCGGGGAGGCAGGAGCTGCCCCCGGGGGTGTTGGGATTGGGGTTTGTGTGGCCTCCAGGTGGGCTCAGAGCCCCTCAGGAGAGCAGTGGGGGGGGCACTGGGGCCGGGCTGCGAGCAGGGACCCGCGCTGCCCCCCAACTGCAGGCGGCTGTCCCCTGTCTCTGTGCCAGGAGAGCGGCCCCGAGGCGCTGGGTGCTGCTGTCCCACCCCCATGGCATCGCCTCGAGCTCCCCCCGCTCCCGCTGCATTGGCACAAAGGTTTCTGCAGAGCAGGCACTGGCTCGGCGCTGGAGTTATTTATTTCTTAAAGCAAAGTGATGCAACCGTCCCCTCTGTGGGAGGGTGGGGGCTGGGAGGGGCTGTTGGCTCCACTCAATCGGCAGCGCTGGAAAATTACTGCGGGACGGCTCCGAGGCGCTGGAAGAAATCCGTCCTGACGGGCGCATCCTGCCCGCTGCACCACGCTCTGTATCCATCGGGACAGGTGGACGGACACCTGGATGCTTTTCCATCTCTTCCCTTTTTCCTCTTTCTTCACTGCCTGAACGGTGCTGGGGGGGGCAGAGCCCCTGCCCAGGTGTGGGGGGACAGCGGCCGCTGTGCTCCAGGGGGGGTCAGGGACGATGGAGACGTCGGGGGAGGCACCGATCCTGTGTCAGTGCCCCTTGTGAGACGGGATTCCAGGTTTCCAGGGGCAGAGCAGACCCAAACACGGGGCTGTTCCCAGGGCTGCTGTGAGCAGTGGGGCTGCCGGGCAGCGCGGGGCGATGTCGGAGCCTCTGCCCCGGGCCGGAGCCGTGCACGGTTCTGCCCGCTCCTGGTTCTGCCCGCTCCTGGTTCTGTCCTCTCCTGCCCGCTCCTGCCTGCTCCTGCCCGGGCTCGCGTGGGCAGCCCGCCCTGTCTCGGTATCGCTGGGGTTACCAGGCAGGCTTTTCTCACGCCACTTTGGCACCGGGGCTTCCAGCAGGCTCTCATCCTCCTTATCTCTTTGGCAGGGAGAGAATGACTTCTCCAAGCGCTATTTAATTATTTTTATCCCCAGCCCGGGCTGCAGACGCGGCTCTGGCGCTGCCTGGCGCACCCCTGGCAGCGACGCAGCGCTGTTTGCATTGCAGCGATGCACTCGTGTCAGAGTCTCTTGAAATGCTGTCTATTACACGAAAGGTTTTCCTCTCTGGGGAATCCTTTCAAGTATTTCCTGGCGTTGCTCACGTGCGAGCTGAGCAGCGGAAGAATTCCCTTGCTGAGCTCAGTGGCTGCGCTCGTGTCCGTGCGAGTGGCTCGCGCTGATTCGTACCCCGTCAGTTTTACATTCCACAGCGCTTTCCTGGGGAAAAAATCTTGGACAGGAGCCTCCACCCCGTTCAGATCCCGGGAGATGGGGAGCTCTGAGACGTGGATTTGCTGGGGCTGAGCTGCAGCCACCATCACGGCATTGCTCAGTGCATTGCCTGCAGCCTCCGTGCTCAGAGCGCTCCCCTCCCCGCTCCCGGGTGTCCACGCAGCGTCTGCGGGCCTGGGCTGGGCATCACACACCTCTGTCCCCCCAGTCCCGTGCTGTCCCTGTGTGGGTGCCACCCACGGGTGTGTGTCCCACCCGCAGCGCTGTGCCGGGCGCTGGCACCCTCCCGCCCGACGCGGGGCCCTGCCCGTTCCGGGTCGCTCCCATCTGCTCCCTCGCAGCGCTCCCCACTTTCTGTTCCTTTGGGCTGTTGCCAAATCAATTACAGCCTGTATTTACAGGAGAAAGAATTGCTTTTCTTCTTCCCCCCCCCCCCCCTTTTTTTTCCCTTTCCAAGTGGTTTTTAGAGGTTAAAATTCCTGTCTAATTCAGCTCCTTGGGGTGTACCACATGCTTGTCACATGTAATAAATTGGCTCATTTATTAGTGAGCCAACACAGTCAAAAGCAAACAAAGTGGCCTGTAGATTAATCCTGCCCTGTTTGTGATAAGCAGTTTGATCCAGGCTCTTTTCAGGCAAATAATGGACACGGCAGATCAGTTTTGACTGATGAACTGTGCACTTTATTTCAGTGCCTTCGTTCTTTTGGCCCGCTTATTGATACTGCTTAATTAACCTTTAATTTGCAATTACTTGGCACCTAGTTAGCAGTGTGGTCCAGTGCCCTTGGAGGGAGGAAAGTGCTTTGGGGGAGCAGCGCTTTGGGGGAGCAGCGCTTTGGGGGAGCAGCACTTTGGGGGAGCAGCACTTTGCCCGGTGCTCGCTGGGCAGGGGGAGCAGGGAGCAGGGAGCAGGGAGCAGGGAGCAGGGAGCAGGAGCAATGCGTTGTCTCAGGGCTGCAGCAGAGCCCAGTGCTGGGGTTCCCATCCCGACCTCCTGCAGGTGCCCATCTCCCAGTGCCGAGTGAGCCAGCAAACGGGAAACATGGAAATGTGTTGGAAACGCGCTCTGTGCGCGTGGGGAGCGGCGGGGCACCCGGAGCCCTTTGGGTTGCCGTTCTTTGGGCACCTCTTGTGCAAGAACGTGCATGTTATTCTGCACACCCAGCGTCAGCTACTTTGCATGAAACAGATGATGTCAGGATGAAGTTTTCCACCACAGCACATTGGGAAATTTCCGTGAGGAGCAGTGGCCACGTGCTCTGGGCTGGAGGCTCCCGAGGGCTCCTCCCGGTGTGGCCGCGCAGGAGCGGAGGCTGCACGGGGTCGGGGCTCCCCGAGGTTCCCTGCTGGACTTTCTCGTTCTGCAAAGAGCGGTGCGTTGGGAAGGGCAGAGGAAAAACCCAGCCTGCTCTGTCTGCTCAGCAAGAAACAATTTGCTGCTTCATCACTGGGGAGGGTGGAGGCACCCTCCCGGGAGATGCCGGAGGGGTCTCGTGCAGGGAGGACGGAGCCTGGAGCTGCACACACCCGCCTCACTTCCAGCCCGACTCTTCCCAGCACGGGGGGCTCCTTGTCTCACCCCCCCTGCTTACTGTCCTTGTCTCTGCCCCTCCACTTGCTGTCCTTGTCCCTGCCCCCCTGCTTGCTGCAGGCGCTGGGTGCCCATGCACTGATGCTACCGGGGCAGTGCAGGACCTGGGGCTCCTGGCTTCCCCGTGTCCCGCAGTGAGGGGGCTGCGTCCCTCCCCTGTGCTTTGGGAGGGAAATGCCTGGTGGCAGCGGTGGGAAACGGGGCTCAGGAGGAGCCCAGGGCATGGGCTGGGGTGACTGCGTGCCTGGGGGTGGCAGCGTCCCTGTCACAGGTGCTGTGGGTGCTGCGGGTGCTGTCAGTCCTCCCTCGAGGAGGCTTCACTGGGGGCTGCAGCAGCAGCTGCTGGAGAGTGCCCAGCTCAGCCCTGAAACCTGGAGGGGTTTGAGCCGGGGAGGCTGGGAGAGCTGGACCAGGCTCCCAGGGTTCTGGGCCCACGCTGGAGCCAGGGCACCGGGGAGCTCGTAGTGGGGTTTTGGGATGTTCTTTGATTTATGGTGTTTTGTTGTTTGTCTTAATGCCATGCTTCTTTTCAGAGAAGCTTAGAATAAAGCCTTGCTTCCTTTGTAATTTTTCTAGTTAATAAAGGAGATTAAGTCTCCTTGTATCGTATAACACCGGCTCCCAACAGCCCCCTGCGAGCTCCCCTGCACAGCGACCTTTTGAGAGGAGGGGTTTGCTGGCACCCGTGGCCGCGCTTCGTGCATGGGGGGACGGGGACGCGCTGTGCTGGTGCTGCCTGGGCACTGCCCGACCCCGAGCGCAGCAGCGAGCGGAGCCGTGCGGGACCCTGGGGCTCTGAGCAGGGGATGCTTGGTGCATCCCGGTGCCCCAGGGCAGTGGGGCCAATGTGGGGTGTGTGCCCCCCACCCTGCCCGGTGCTCGGAGCTCCTCTCTGCAGGGTGCCCTGCTCTGGGGAGGGCAGGGGGCAGAGCTGCTGCAGAGGGCTCTGGAGGTTTTCCTGAACAGCTGTGCCTGCGTTGCTTTGGGAGGGAAGCGCAGGGTTGGATGAGCTGCTGGGGGGTCTGTTCCGTGGGCGGGGGGCCGGGAGGTATTGGGGATCGGCTCTTGGGGCGCTGCTTTGGCCCTGAGTGGTGACCGTGCTGCGTTTCGCTCCTGCAGGCCCTCAGAGCAAGGTGTCACGCTGCCAACCCAACGAGCACAACTGCCTGGGCACGGAGCTGTGCATCCCCATGAGCAAACTGTGCAACGGGCTCCACGACTGCTTCGACGGCTCGGACGAGGGCCCGCACTGCCGGGGTAGGTGCTGGGGGGGCCAGGGCCGATCCCCAGCTGTCCTCTGCGCACAGAGATGGTAGGGGAGGCTGTGTCACAAAGTGCCTCCCCAGCCTCGCGCTGTGCTGAGTCCCGATGTCCCCATGTTTCTGCATTTCTGAATGCTCAGGGTGAGCCCATGGGCAGCCTCGGGCGGCCGCCCTGGTGCTGTGCTGGGCTTTGCCTGGTGCTTTGCTCGTGCCCCGTCCCCGCGGCCGTCGGGGGCAGCTGAGCACCCGCTGGCAGCTCCAGGCTCAGAGATTATCCAGAGCCGCTTGCAAGTAAATGCCCATCATTCCTGAGCCTGCAGGCCATTAAATAGCTGCATTGTCTCCTGGGTTTAACAGCCTGGGGAGTTGGGATTCTGGCTCGGATAAGAGATACGGGGATATTTTTTTCCATATTTCCAGGAGCTTTGTTCCCCCTCCCGGTTGCTAATCCTGCTGGGAGCTCTCCCCGATCGCTGTGCATGGGCTGCCCGGTGTGCGGCTCAGCCGTGTGGGAATGCGTGTCCCAGGCTGACCCCGCGCCCGGCGAGTTCTGTGCTCCCAGCTGGGCCCTGTTCCCATCCCTGTTCCTGTCCCCATTCCCGTCCCGCTCAGCCGGACCCAGGCTGGGACGCGCTGCCCCCAGGGGCTGCCCGGGGCCGTGCATGGGGAACGCGGCAGGAGGAGCGCGGGGCAATTAGCGTTGGGCTGATGGGTCTGATCACAGCAATGGGATCTGATGGGATCTGATGCTCACAGCACGTGGCCGAGTGCCGGGGCAGCGCAGGTGCTGTGCGCAGGTCGGGGCACGCCGACATCCTCGGGTGCTGCGGTCCAGGGTGCTGCAGCTGCATGGGAGCACCACCCTGGGAGGCTTTTCCTCTCCACACATCCTGACCCCTCCCCCCCGCCCCCGTCTTGGGTTTGGGGCACCGTGCTGCTGGTTTGGGTGCTGCTGATCCAGCCCAGAGCTGCATCATCCGGGGGCTGCGGGCCCCGATCAGAGCAGTGCGGAGCGGGAGGTGACGCTGCTGTGACGCTGCACGGCTCCAGGTGCTGCCCAGGGCCGCCCAGGCTCAGCCTGGGTGTGAGCAGGGTGTGGGGAGCTGCGGGCGCTGCTCCGTGCCCCGACCTGCTGGCTGAGCACGGCTCGGCTGCTCCGCTCGCTGCCCTCGCAC
>WBMW01003101.1:7860-27700 GCA_013396635.1 Penelope pileata
GGGGGCGCGTTGGGGGGGGGGTGGGGGGGGGATAGAGAGAGAGAAAGAAAAAGAGAGAGAGAGAGAGAGAGCCTGCCAGCTATTTGTGAAGTAAATGTTCCCATTTCTTTTAAAATACAATAGCGAGTGTAATTTTGTCACATGCATCTGTTGCTATCACCTCTCACTTTGTGCTGAAGTGCTCACCAGAGCATTTACAGAAGTGATTCTTCCTCCCACCCCTGACATCTGCCACCGAAAATGCTGCATTATTCATCAGCGTGCTAATGGCAGGTGATGAGATCTTTTCACGCTACATCCCTCTCAGTAGGTGTTTATTACTCTGTTCACCAGCAGCCCTGCTATTACTGCGGGGCCAGAAGAACTCTACATACTCGCTTGACAGGTAATGGGAAACGTGCTCTGCTCACTTGGCTCACAAGTGCAGATGAAGGTTATTACTAGGACAGCTGCAATATCGTAGGTGCAAAGAAGACGGTCACTTTAAGCGAACAGCTTAATTCTGGAAATCCATACAAATCATGTCAGCACCGTGATAATCCATCTTCTTTACCTTCTATCATTTCAGCAGTCATCACACTGTAATAATTTTCTCCCGGTTCACCTGTGGTCTCTATGAATAACGGGGGGGTGTGGAGGGGGGTGGAAAAGGAAAAGAAGATGAGTCTGGCTTAGTGTCTGATGATCATGCTGGTGAGGAATTTATCTCTGTCTAGTAAGCAAGTTGCTGTCTTCTGTGCGTGTGTGCATGTGAACATTTGCGTTTTGAGAAGGGGAGAACCTTCCAACAGGCACTAGAAACGTGTGTTTGATTTAAAAAAAAAAAAACGGCTTGACAAGAAAGGTATATCTCTAATGATTTATTTGTAGTCTTGTGACAGAACTTATGGAACATAAATATGCCACAGCACAAGCCAAATTGAAGAAGGAGAAATTATTTTTACTCCAGAGAACTCAGTTCACTAACAAGCTTTTCCTATGTTATCTTCCAAGTAAGTTTCTCACTTAGACACATTATACAGTCCTGAATAATCCATAAAAATCTCACCCCACACCAGGAACAGTCAAACAATATTTTAATGATTTAAATACAGACTTTTGCTATTAAATGAGCTTAGTGTTTCCTTTTCAAAACTAAAGGGTGTGTAGGTTCTGCTGGAATATCTCAAGTCCTTTGAAATGAATGGTGTGCTAAGATACTGTGTTTTTTGGAATGTATCTTCCCAAAAATGAAAGCTAGGAAGATTTTGAGACATACAAATTTGACTGTAGTTTCATACATGTTAAAATTGATGAACTGTACCTATTTCTCTATTATTACATCCTACAGTAATTAAAAAGGCCCTAAACTGTGGAAGAATGAAATCCTTCTTCTCATCAGACTTTTGTCTTTAAATTTCCAATTCTTATTTCCATGTGATAACTGCTCTTTTTTTCTTATGTTGAGTTGTGGAAAAAGGCTTTTTACTGGGGGAAGCTAGAGGAAAAGGGGAAAAGAAACACAATTGAGGCATCTATTTTCCAAATCTCTCTTTTTGGTAAGTATATTTATCATTATCTGTTGACCTTCTATATCAATCCAACCTGCCAAATGTTTAGATGGAAAATATAGATTAACATATGCCATCTGCAAATTAAAAACTACCGCAATTCATAGATGGAAAAGAAAACAGAAGAAATAGCAAGAATTTTAGAGCTAGTACAGAACTAAATGGGATGGGAGAGACTGGAGTGTTGCCAGGACAGAGAAAATCTCCACTGTTGGAGTTTGCTGTCATGTGCACCCAAGGGGTTCTTTGTGCTGGAGAGAGAACGTGCTGAGTAGCTGGGTGTGTTTGTGGAACTACAGTTTCATGGTGCTAATCTTTGCATGTGGTCTGGACAGGGAAAACAGACTGTTCTGGAAAAGGAAAGCATTTTCTGTGAAAATAATGTCTGCCCTATTTACTAAAATGCTGATTTCACTAAGTGATTGCTCCTAGTTCTAGTGGCAGTAAAAATGCAAGCTGCAGAATATTGCTGGCTGCAATTTCTCTTTCAATATGTTTATTAATTCTACTGTAGCTTTAGCTTGAAGGATTTAGTCTGGCAATGACATACACAGTAAGGAAGAAATATAATTCCGAAATTTAACAGAAATGCAGTTTACAGCAAGACAAAAACATAGATGCATCTGCTACAATTGGAAGTGATTAATTTATTTGATTTTTATGTGATAAAAATTCTATGAAATGAAATTTCTATACACAGGCAATATCTTGTGGATTTCTTGCATTGGTAAATATATGTCACTTGTGGTAATCATAGAATGGTTCAGGTTGGAAGGGACCTTAGAGATCATCCTGTTCCAACCCCCCTGCCATGGGCAAGGATACCTCCCACTAGACCAGGTTGCCCAAAGCCCCATCCAGCCTGGCTTTGAATACCTCCAGGGAGGGGGCAGCCATGGCTTCTCTGGGCAACCTGTTCCAGTGTCTCACCACCCCCACACTGAAGAATTTCCTCCTTACATCTAGTCTAAATCTACCCTCTTTCAGTTTATAACCATTACCCCTTGTTCTGTCATTATCTAGCCTTGCAAAAAGCCCCTCCCCAGCTTTCCTGTAGGCCCCTTCAGGTACTGGAAGGCTGCTATCAGGTCCCCCCGCAGCCTTCTCTTCTCCAGGCTGAAGAGTCCTAACTCTCTCAGCCTGTCCTCCCTCTCAGCACCTCCCTGGAGGGGAGGTGCTCCAGCCCTCCAATGTTAATGTTAGCATTGCCATTGAAATGGAATTGTGATAAAGACATAAGTCCTTGCTTTGGACCCAGCAGGTGTTCAAGAGGAATTTCATTTATTAAATCCCTTTGCTTACTTTTGGTATTAATAAAAAGCTGGAAAAGACCAATAGTTGTTCTAGAAACACGTCTAGATTCCATAACGCTCAGCTAGAGAAAGAAATAATGACTTTTGCCTTACACTAGTGTCCTCTTTGAAGGAATAAAGTAAAATTTAAATTAAAAATAATAATAACAAAAAGATTTAGACACTTGAAAGCTCTCTGGTAGTTTTCTTTAGGCACAGATACATTTTTAAATTGACTAACAGAGAAAAGTGAGAAGGGCAGCAAAAGGTAAAGAAAATTCTAAAATAATATTATTTTTATTATGAAATCACTAATCAAAATGGAAATGCAACCTACAAAATGCAATGTGCATACACACAAATAAAAAGTTCTTTCTAATTAATGCCAGCTTCCATTGCATTTCTACAGAGTTGCAGAATTTTTTCTCCACTTTGCTGAAGATGACATCCAAGAGCACCAGGGAAAGTTTGTCAAAAATGTTGTAAAATGCACAGTAAAAAAAGTAGGAGACAGATGAGCTCCTTTTATAGATAAGTTTTAAATTTGAAAAAGGAGATTCTGCCTGTTGATTCAGAGTCCTTTCAGCTAACGTAGTCCTGCAGTTGAACCATTCTTCTCACTCTCTAGGGGATGTTTAGTCCCTTGCATGAAGGCCTGTAACCACTTCTTAATGAGGGGACTGGGAACTTTCCCTTTCCAATGATCTACCAGAAATTTGCAGGAGAATTATTGCTGTAATTACACGGTAATTCTAACCAGCCAATGAAATTTCTTACGGAGATTTTTAGGAAAAATGTAGTCTTTATTTATACCAAGGAATAAGAATAAAAATCTCAAATTTTGACATTTATGATGATTTTGACAATTATGACATTTTTTCTTTCAAATTACAAGTTTTGTATTTTAAACTAATCCTTTAAAGGCAGAACAGAATGTGCTGATGCTGTTAAACAATATAATTGTCCAGCAAATCATGTTTTTCACATATTTATGTGAAATTCCGAATTTTCTTGGATTTGTTATTTTTTTCAGAACCAAATAAAAAAAAATCTGCAGTACCAGAAATTTCCATGAAACTGAGAATTTCATTGAAAGAGGGTAGATTTAGGCTGGATATAAGGAAGAAATTCTTCACTGTGAGGGTGGTGAGACACTGGAACAGGTTGCCCAGGGAAGTCGTTGATGCTCCCTCCCTGGAAGTATTCAAAGCCAGGCTGGATGGGGCTTTGGGCAACCTGGTCTAGTGGGAGGTGTCCTTGCCCATGGCAGGGGGGTTGGAACAAGATGATCTCTAAGGTCCCTTCCAACCTGAACCATTCTATGATTCTATGATTCTATGATTGTCGTTCATCTTGATGGCCAAGTTGTTCTTCTGAATGGACAGCAAGGTATCATCAAGAACAGTTTTTAGCCTGAAAAAAACATTCCTTTTTTCTTGACTTAACTGTGTTGAAACAGACAAGTATGAAGAGAACTTCAGCCAAAATCTTACATACTTTTTTTTTTTTTTTTTTTTTTTTTTTTTTTTTTGATAACAGGACTATATAGAAAGCCACAGTTTATGGAAACTGTAAGTGATTATGGAAATAACTTGTTGATCACAGAGTGATGGCACGATGTACAAAGACTTGAATGCGAAAGGATTGAAAGTTTAAAACAACAAAAAAGAAAAATAGTCTTGCACAACTAAATACCCATTCCTTGGACCACGCAACTAATTAAATGTATGACAGTTAAAGTCTGAGTACTGAGGAAGAGAACTAGTATCTCCACCACAAATCCTAATGCTATATTATGCTATTTTCTTTTTTACATATTGAGTATCCACATTTCTACAGCTTTATAGTGATTTATGGATTGTTGCATAGACCTGAGGGCCACTAACTGGGATTCTAAAAAGATCCTAGTGATGCAAAAGGGAAAATGAATACACAAGATTAATCATGTAGCTGATAAACTGCAGACTTAGTTGTTGTCAGGTGTGAGTTACACGCAGAATTTTGCATCACTAGCAACAATTCATAAGTCACTATAAAACAGAAGAAATGTGGATAACCAACGATTTTGTGTACGTCTTCCCACACTCCCCCTTCACTCCACCCTGGTTCCTCATGCCAGAAAACAACTACTTTTTTGCAAACTACATCTGAAACTGGAATTTTTGTGTTGAGAAAAATGGCAGTGATGCTGATGGCACAGCTCTGGGGGGGAGGAGAGCAGCTTTCTCTGCGGCATTGGTCTGTACGCAGGCTGTCATGTTTACCTTACTCTGGTGTCCTCAAGAGGACAGAGGTACTCTCTTCCTTGGAATGGCAGCCAGGCAAATTGTTGAGAGATGACAGTCAACAACTATCCACCCTAAATTGAACAAAAGAAGTTGTTATGGACTACCTTCAAAAGGAAAACCATGTTTTCTCATGAGGTGCTGTCCACCTTGCATAGATGCAACACAACATCTATGCACTTAACTTATGTTCCTAGTGCTTACACCTAAGCTGTCTTAATAGATGACCTTACTCCTTTTTTGATCTGTTAACACTGAGAGCTGAATCTTAGGAAATGTTTTCTGGGGAAACATACTGAAAGTCTAAAGACCAGCATAGCAGGTTACTTCTGTACAGCTGCATCTGCAGGCAAATTGCTCTTTATTTTTTTTTTATTTTTATTTTTTCAAATTGCTTAACTATGTATTTGTTTCTCCCTTTAACAATCTAATTAGTTATTTACCAAACACTGCATATATAGAGAAGCTACACATAAAATAATTTCCTTCATAAAGATAGTAGTGCAACATATCATACAGTCCTGAAGCCAAAGGTTGCTTTTGACCTGTGAATATTTCTGTACATTCTTAGCTTTATCTGTATTACAATGAACTCTACAAAATAAACGCAACTTGCCATGGTTCATTAGATTAACCATGGCTAACACTGTTGGGACAGAGTTTTTTCTGTTTCTCAGTCTGATTCATTAAAGGGAAAGACTTCCATGCCTACGGTGTGGAATGTAGACTTTGGCCTGTAACAGAAAATATTCTGATTTCTTCCTAGGCCATAAAAGCATTCCCATTTATTATTTGATGATAGTTAAAAAAAAAAAAAGGAAATATTTTCTTAAATATCTGTTTTTGCTCATATTTTTCTTTATTTTACTTTACATTATTTTATTTTTTTTATACCTAAACTTTTTCTGTGACGAGTAAAAGCTCTGGAGGAGTAGGCTCAAAGTGGCTGTCAAGCAGACTTTTTTCCCAAAGTAAAAGGTGCTGACAGACAAAAGAACTATGTCATGAAAAATTTATAACCAAATTTCCCACAACAGAAAAGCGGCAAAACCACCTCACATATTAAATGCCAAATCTTCATGCATATCTGCTCCAGTGCTGATTCAATGGCAAAATAACTTTCAAAATGTTTTATGGTCCTAAGCAACTATAAAGTAGCTACACTTGTCATTTTAGCAGACTAAAATCAGAATTATACTAATATTCAATGGGGTGACAGCAATATATTATCTTGTCAAGGAGGAGATCTGAGTTTGCAGGAATACATTGTAGGTTAGAGAGAGAAGCTGTATGAAGGATGCATTTAATTACATAAATAATAATAACAGTAACGATAAACCATAAAACTAGTTTTAAACACTAGAATATATATAATAATATGTGGATATACATATTTATATTAATGTAAGAAAAAATACATAACTTTTCTGGCAAATACCAATTCATATTCTAAACTAATGTCTCATCTTTTACATACCTTATGGCTCTTATTTGTATAAATGTAGTTCTCAGATTAAAATAAACCATAAGATACTTTTCAAATTAAAATAAGCTATAGGCTGATGGGCTCAGCATTGGACCCAGCATGGAAGGATAAGACTTGGGATGTGCTCATTCTTCCCAGGATGAATATGAGTCACTAATGTAATACGTCAATAAAACCAAGCTAATCTGATTCAGAGTGTATCAAGCAAGTCATTTCCAGTGAAAGTAAAAGCAAGTTTAATGCTGTTACACAAGGCACTGGTGACTCTTCATCCAAAACACTGTGTTGAATACTAGTTATCTAGAAAGATGTACTCAGATTGGAACATGTTCAGAGGAATGCTGCTGGGAATTTCAGGAAACAAGAGACATCTCATATCCAAGGACCCTAAGGAAGTTTAGTTTGGTAGGACTTGCAACAGGAAGCCCAAAATTGAAAAGGACTGGATTCTTTAAAATTGTCATTGAGTCATATACCTAAGAAAATTTGTTTCATGAAGATTACTACTGGAGACTCGAATGTAACAAATAAAGGGCAGCAAATCTGAATGTTTCAAACCATGAGAAAAAAAAAGATTTTAGAATAGCTCTGCAGCAGGAGTGAGGGACAAACTCTCCAGTGTGTCTAGCCTGAGTTCAATAAATATAGGGAGAAACTTTACATGAGATGTCTTGTGAAATTTCTACAGCTTTCTACTGATCTAACTTCTTGATGGGGATTTAAAAAAGTCACAGAAGTCAGTTAACTGTCACTGGATTATCCACAGATAGTTGATCCTTCTAGTATCAGTATCTTACTAGATTTTGGTATCTCTTTGATTAAGGATCACATCAATGACAGTTAAAAAAAAGTCCTGAGGCCAGTACATGCATACATATTTTCACAATAAAACAGGTTATAGCAGAGGGTGCTTATATTAACATAGCTTGGAAAGTCAGGACCTCAAGAAACAAGACTTGCATAAACAACAAAACAACTACTTGAAGGTCTTGATTCTCTAAGCATTTTACAGATTATTTCAGTAGGCTTGCAGATAGATCTTTACAGGCACTGGATATTTTTTTCTTTTTGATTTAATTATTTCTTTATTTTCAAATTGCAATATCAATATTTTTGAATGACCCTCCCAAAAGATTTTTTTTTTTAATAAAAATGTTCATTTTCAGTCTTTACTGAATTATTCATTTTATAATAGCAAAACTTGAAATGAAGTAAAAAATTGTCTGTCAGCTCTAACAGAAAAAAAAGCCATCACTTGGTCTAATCATTTTGCCTTATTTTTTAAAGGAACTTTTCAAAACTGATGTATTTTTGCAGATGATTTTATACAATAAGAAAGTAGATTGTCTAGCAGGAAATCTTGGAAAAATTTCTTCCACCTTTAAAAGTGCTTTTACTGACTAAGGAAAAGCAACAGTGAAATGGTTACGTATAAAATTAAGTCAACTGTGCTAACTAAACCCTACCCTCCAAAAAAATGAAGAGAAAAATATCTGATCCTAATCTCTTCCAGATATTTAAATCTCAGATCTGATTTATATTATAATAAGTTACAGGTAACGAGAGGAAAGGATGATCTTAAGTTTAGATTATCCCTTCAACAGGACTATTAAGCACTAATTGCTGCACGTGATATTAGGTTTTAGGCAAGAAGCAGCAATCTTATTGAAGACTTCTAGCCCTTTATGTAACATGACAAGGGAATATTAAAACTTTTAAAAACAGCTTGATTCCTTCTTATCTCCAATTATTCATATGTAACTTCTGAGAATTATCCCAAAGGAATACACATGTATTTTCTGCTTCCTGCCTTTAGATTATAAAGCCGGTTTTCTTTTTGTCTTAGGATGTAGTAATATGTAAAATACATTCAGAGTTTGATAGAACATGGTAGAGTCATTCCATATCAAACAAAAAACAAAATAAAAGAGACAATCTTTTCATAAAACAGAAAAAAATTGTGAAGCAACGAACAAATGGAGATATTTTTATTTGTACACATGAAGCTACTTACTTACATGCATCCATAATGTAGTTCCAGATGCCATGTCTATTGATTAGCTCATTGACTTCTTGTAGCAATTGTAACAGCTGGGTTTCTTTAGGACACACTGAATTTTGAAGAGGCCATTGGCTTTGCCGATGAGCTAACAAGGGCATTTCATGCAAAGAGGAGGACTGGCCTATAGAAAAACAACAGCATATTATGGCTGGATATTCTGTGGAAAAGGCATAGAAAAGATATTTCTATTTAATAGAAAACTTACCATACTGTTCATGTAGACAATTGTACAGTTTTAAGTTCAAACATTTTTGAGCTTACAGATTTGAAGATTGAAAGATGTTTGGAGTTCTCTGGGAGAAAAAAATGGCTTTTGCTTTATTGCTGGACAACAAACTGCATTCAAGTGAAATGTAAAATAGGTTGAGGTGTCTTTATATGCAAACATCCCCTATTGATTTAAAAATCCAGCTTGGCAAAATACAGAGTAGATATTTAAAATGTGCATAGTGCATGAAATTACCTCACATTATGGGTAATGCATGCCTTGTAGCAATTATGTCACTTATGCTTACACTAATTAAGTGTTGATGTGTGAGCACTAAGTTGCAATGATGTTGTTAACTAATGTACATAAATATTCCCTTTAAACTGTAATTGTGCTTTGCCATAACTTAAAAGAAGATAGGTTCAATTGGAAGTATACAGTTCTATTACCTTAAGAAAGACATTACAAATTTCAGACTGGCAGTAAATACAATGCTTGAGTTCTGTATTTTAAGTTGAAGGGGAAAAAATCCTTTTGTCATGGAGATTACAATACACAGTCCTGTCAGGAATATTTACATATTACCCATATCAAAGGACAGCATTGATATTCTGGATACAACCATTCAGCCCATAGGGGCTGAATAACCCAAACCTGAAGGATGCAGTGTGACTTAATCCACAATTTATCCTCAGTAGACATTAACTGTACTGTAATTGCGTCAAAAGAACTGAGCTGATCTTGGGAAAATCTGTAGTGTTCTGTCCATTTACTAATGCAGGATTCATGACAGCCTAAGGTGAATGTGGTTTCATTCAGAGTTGAGCTTAAACAGTTACAGTAAGCAGGGTTACAGCAGGCTGATGCCCAGTCAGTTTTGAGGTTCAACAGTGGTCCATTTTAGGGCTAGTTCTCCTTGATGTTTTCATCAATGACTTGAATAGAGGACTTGAAGGTATCCTAATTAACTTTGTGGATGACACCTAATTGGAAGGAGCTGTTGACTCCCTTGAGGGTAGAGAGGACTTGCAGAGAGATCTTAACAAATCAGAGGACTGGTAAAACACCAGCTTCATGATTTTTAAGAAGTGCAAGTGCCAGATTCTTCACCTGGGACAGAGCAATTCTAGATACATATACAGACCAGTGGATAAGAGGCTGAAGAGCAGACCTGTGGCAAGTGATCTGGAGGTTTCAGTTGACGGCAAGTTGAATCTGAGACAGCAGTGTGCCCAGGCAGCCAAAAGGGCCAACTGTACCCTGGGGAGCATCAGGCCCAGCACTGCCAGCTGGGTGAGGGAAAAGATTATCCTGCTCTGTTCCGGGCTGGTGTGGCCTCACCTTTAGTACTTCTTGCAATTTTGGGTGCCAAAACATAAGAATGACATAACATTATTGGAGTATGTCCATATGAAGATAGCGATGTGTCTACAGGGCAAGACATATGAGAAGCAGCTGAAGTCCCTTGGTTTGTTCGACCCAGAGAAGAGGAGACTGAAGGAAGAACTCATGGCGGCCTACAGCTTCATCATGAGGGGAACAGAGGGGCAAGTGCTGATCTCTGCTCTCTGGTGACAGTGAGAAGACATGACGGAACATCATGGAGCTGCGTCAGGGGAGGGTCAGGTTGGATATCAGGAAAAGGTTCTTCCCCAGAGGGCCCTGGAACAGGCTTCCCGGGGCAGTGATCACAGTACCAAGCCTTCTGGAGTTAAAGAAGCATTTGGACATAGGGTCTGAATTTTAGGTGGTCCTGTGTGGAGCCAGGAGTTGGGCTCAATGATCTTAGTGTGTTCCTTTCAATTTGGGATGTTTTATGATTCTGTAATTTTCAACACTAGAATTCCAGTCTCTGCTCTCCTAAAACTGAGGCAAAGAAAGATTCTGAAGTGTGTGTTGTCCAGATTTCTCTTTTTAGCAACTGCAGCTGCAGTGTCGTGAAACCACAGACCGATTAGGTCCCTGGAGACACATCTCAAGTCATCATAAACTTGACATTGGAAAATGATAAGGTCTTTTTTTTTTAAAAAAAAAGTAAGTCTTTGTGAGCTAAGAATAAAATGATTTTCTTTATGGTGCATACAACAGCATATATTGACTTGCACTAAGAAGAAAATGAGCAGAGAAAATGACGCTGTTACACTTATAGGCAGTGACACTTGGGACAAAAACCACTATCCAAGAAACCTAAACTGTATGGAGAAAACCAATACTGCTTGGGAGAAAAGGCAAGATCTCTGTATCTTAAGTACAACGAACTATGTGAAATTCAGCCTTTTTGTTCAGAGATTGGGCTTGTTCTGCCTCAGTTCAGGAGAACTTCTTCAGTTAGGAAGTCTAAGAATAAGCATTTTGCTGCAGTTGTGACTTCTTGCAGTTAACAAAGTAGGAGGAAGGGATATCATCCAGAGGAACCTGGACAGACTTGAGAAGTGGGCCCATGGGAATTGAATGAGGTTCAACAAGGCTAAGTGCAACTTGTTGTGCTTGGGTTGAGGCAATCCCAGACATGTATACAGACTGGGAGAAGAACTGCTTGAGAGCAGCCCTACAGAGAACGACTTGTGGGCTCTGGTGGACAAAAGTCTGGACATGAGCCAGCAGTGTGAGCTTGCAGCCCAAAGGCCAGTTGTCTCCTGGACTGCATCAAAAGAGGGTTGGCCAGCAGGGAGATGGAGGTGATTGTTCCCCTCTTCTCTGCTCTTGTGAGGACCCATCGGGAGTACTGTGTCCAGACCTTGGGTCCCCAGTACAGGAAGGTTGCATAGCTGTTGGAGCGGGTCCAGAGGAGGGCCACAAAGATAATCAGAGGCCTGGAGCACCCCTCTTCCCTGAAGAAAGGTTGAGGGATCCGGACTCGTTCAGCCTAGAAAAGAGAAGGCTCCTCATTGTGGGAGGGAAGTCTTATTGCAACCTTACACTGTCTGAGGAGAACTTAAAAACAGAAGGGAGGCCAACATTTTACATGATCTGATAGTGACAGAACAAAGGGAAATGGCTTTAAACTAAAAGAGGGGAGAATAAAATTAGATGTTTGGAAGAAATCTTTTACTCAGAGGGTGGTGAGGCACTGGAACAGACTGCCCAGAGAATCTGTGGATACCTCATCCCTGGAGACATTCAAGGCTAGGTTTGATGGGGCCCTGGAAAACCTAGTCTAATGGGTGACAACATTAACCATGGCAGAGAGCTGGAAATAAACGGTCTTTAAGGTTCGTTTCAACCTAAGCCATTCTATGATTCTATGATTCTCCAGCCAGCTCTAATAGTAGCTAAAAGTAATGCCAGGAGTATTGCCTGCCCTCCAAAATCAGAGAATTTGGTATAGAATGACTCAGCTTCAAAAGAGGCTAACTGACATCATAAATGCAGTTTAAAATGTTATTTATACATTTAAAACTTCAACAGTTGTATAGTCATGTGTTATTAGTCCAGGTAAGTGTATCCGTAAGATAGATATCTTGCTATGTAAACTCCTTGAGCTTTCAAAGTTGTAATGTACACAACAGATAAAAATAAAACATTGAAGTCAAGATACAAGCTTGTACATGTCTTAAATCCATCAGGAATATTACATCCCCAGTAACTTGTGGGAATATGTTTCAAAGCTCATAGTAGATGCATAACAGCCAAAAGCCTATTCTACCAGGAATTTTGACCTACTGTAAGAGATGTCTGTAGGACTGGAAAGAAAAAAAAAATCTATTTTACCAAAAGATGCAAAGCTACCATACACATGTTACATACCTTACTTGGAAGTATTATCATAGTCTACAATCAGAAAATCTTAAAGGATTTAAAGATTCAGAGAAGCAAAGAGAAATTAAGATACTTCTTGTATTTTAATTTAAATTATCCTGGTCTCTGTTATGGTCTAGAAAACGGGTTATAAAGTGGCAGATTTTTTCTGGAAAAATGTTTTTGTCAAAATTTAAGACCAGATTTATTTCAAAAGTGATCAACAAACATGAAAATTCCATCCAATCTTTGTCAACAAAATCAATAAAGATTTTCTGCATTCTGTCATCACATTCATTCATGATTTATTCAAGATGATTCAGCCATTTCTCACAGTAAAATTTCCATGATGACAAGTTCATTCAAACAAAGCATACTATTATTCTATTACCAATATTTGCAATAACTTGAAAATAGATTAAGAAAAAAATCCCCTTTTCTGGAAAGAAAGGAGTGGCCAGTATGAGACAGAATTACTCTGAGAATTCATAGAATCATAGAATCGTTTGAGTTGGAATGGAGCTTTCAAGGTCATCTGGTCCAACTCCCCTGCAATAAACAAGAACGTCTACGGCTAGATGAGGTTGCTCAGATCCCTGTCCAGCCTGACCTTTAATGTCTCCAGGGACAGGACATCCAACACCTCTCTGGATAACCTGTTCCAGTGCTTCACGCTATCCTTACCGTAAAATATCCTTTTTCCTTCAATTCAACATATTTATCCTCTTTCAGCTTGAAACCATTTCCCCTTGTCCTATTACCACAGACCTTGCTAAAGAGTCTGTCCACTTCTTTCTTGTAGCCTCCCTTTACATACTGAAAGGCCACCATCAGGTCTCTCTGGAGCCTTCTCCAGGCAGAACAGCCCCAGCTCTCTTAGCCTCTCCTCAGAGGAGAGATATTATATCCCTTGAATCATTTTAGTGGCCCTCCTCTGGACACACTACAAGAGGTCCATTTCTCTCCTGTGCTGAGGACTCCACATCTAGGCACAGTATTCCAGGTGAGGTCTCACCAGCGCAGAGTAGAGGGGCAGAATCACCTCCCTTGATCTGAAGGACACACTTCTTTTGATGCAGCCTAGGATACAGTTGGCTTTCTGGGCTGTAAGGGTACATTGCTGGCTCATGTCCAGCTTGCCATCCACCAGTACCCCCAGGTCCTTTTTGTCAGGGCTGTTCTCCATCCTTTCTTTCCCCAGCTTGTATTGATAGTGGCGGTTGCTGCGACACAGGTGCAAGACCTTGTGCTTGGTTTTGTTGAACCTCATGAGGTTCTCCTGGGCCCACTGCTTGAGCCTGTATAGGTCCCTCTGGATGGCATCCCATCCCTCAGGTGTGTCAGCTACACCACACAGCTTGGTATTATCTGCAAACTTGCTGCACTCAATCTCACTGTCGATGTCATCGATGACATAATTAAAGAGCATCAGTTCCAGTACTGACGTCTGACGGGCACCAGTTGTCACTGATCTCTCTCCAGACATTGTGCCTTTGACCACTGCTCTCTGGGTACAATCCTGCAGCCAGTTTCTTATCCGTTAAACAGTCTACCTATCAAATCCATATCTTTCCAATTTGAAGAGAAGGATGTTTTGGGGACCTCACTGAAGTCCAGATAGATGACATCAGTGGCTCTTCCTTTGTTCACTGATGCAGTTACACCATCATAGAAGTCCTCTAGGTTGGTCAGGCAGGACTTCAGCTTGGTGAAACCATGTTGATTCTCTTGTATCATCGCCCTATCTTCCATGTGCCCTAACACAGCTTCCAGAAGGATCTGTTCCATGATCTCACCTGTCACAGAGGCAAGGCTAGCAGGTCAGTTGTTCCATGGGTCATCCTTCCTACCCTCTTAAAAATGTGTCTAACAGTTCCTTTTTTCCAGCCACCAGGGACTTCACCTGATCACTGTGACTTTTCAAATGTCATGGAGAGTGTCTTCATGACTACATCAGCCAATTCGCTCAGGAATCTGAGACGCATCTCAATGCGACCTTTAGACTTATGGATGTTCAGATTCCTCAGGTGGTCATGAAGCTGATCTTCTTTTATAGTGCAAAGGATGTTGTTCTCTGAGATCCCACCTTCAGACACATCCAGTCGAGTTCTGTGTGAAGAGCTGTTGTCAGTGAAGACCAAGACAAAGTGTTTTTGAGTATCTGAATCTTCTCCTTGTCTGTTGGTACCAGCCTGCCTGTATTGCTCACCTGGGGGCATAAACTCTCTTTGACTTTCCTTTTCTGGTTGAAGTACCTGTAGAAGCCAGAGGGATGAAACTTTGTGATACGTCTTACTGGCCCTCTAAACTAACAAGCACCATGAAATCCATGTGACCTGCAACTCACTGCAGTATTGGTGTGGAGAACGCAAGCAGAGCACTGAACTGACAGGATTCACACCCTAACGGCTAAATAATCCTTGCTGCATGTTATCTTAGTCTGGCCTACTAATAAATTTATTTTACAGTTGGAGTGTATTTTGTCTTGACTCCTACTCCTTGGCAAGCTCAGATGATGGGGAAAAGGTAGCAGAACCCACAAAATGCTTTTTTTTTCAAGAGTATCCATGCATTGTCAGTCAGAATTTAGGCATAAATGTGAACTGCATACCAAGCAGAGTAGGAAAAGACAAGAAACAAAACGTCTATGCACGTTGAGGGGAGGACTGCATCACCTCTGAATCTGAACAGAAAATGGATGAGGACTTTCAGAGACCTAACTTCTCTACTAAGGAGGGGCAGTCCATAATTCTTTTGTTCATGGAGTAATTTACCTATGCTGTCTTCACAGAACATCTTATTCTCTTTCTTCTTGGCCAGAAAAGAGAGGCAAAAGAGCCATAACTAAATCTGCCCTTTCCCCTCCTCTGCTCTTTTGTCCCGCGTTATGATCCAAGCTAGAAAGAGGTCTGTATGGGAAGAGGTAGACAAGTAATTGCTACCATGACTGAGCTCAAATTTAGTAATCTCCCTATAAAAGCAAATTCCTTGCCAAATAATCCTGCAGACACTTAATTTTGAAGATAGTGACAACAGGTTGGGTCAGTTCAAACAACAGCAAAAGCAGATCTAAGCTAGCAGTTTAAGTTAGGGCTAATGATTGCCAAGTTTGCCAAGCATAAGTGTTTCATGTATTTCTGTAGTATCATGTATTCAGTTTCCAATGTAAACCAATATAAGTGTTAGAATGTCTGTTGCTGCTAGTGCGTATCTGGCATTTGCAAATGCCATCCAAAGTTGACTCTAACAACTGCTGAAGCTTTTGTAGCTGCTACCTTTGAGGCGCAAATTACAAAATATTGAGCACCTTCTCTTCCCCTGCCAAATAGTCTTGTCAGACATAGGAACATTTCTCTTCACATTCTGTAACCTCATGTAACTTGGAACGGTTGAACTGGAAGTACTCCTGAATGCGGTGTGGGCTTGTATACATGTATATGCTTGTATATGCATGTGTATACATATTTTGCATACACATATATTAGAATAGTTATATTCTGTACTGGCCTTACTTTGTTATATGGTTTACAAAGCGTATGTTTGGATTCTGCTGTGCTTAGCAGGCTCCTTCACATTATGTGTGCAGTGCAGAGCAACAAAAAAGTTTATCTTTTACTTCTTATTTTGAAATTTATCTGCTTGTCTTTCACACTATTTTGGGCCAATAACAAAAAAAAATGAGTTGTTCTTTAATTCAGATTTTTTTGCCTTTTACTTGCTTGTCTTTTCCAAAGAGTGTTTAGATATGAAGCAATGGAAAAAGTAAAAGCCTGTCATGTTGGGACAAAGTATTTGGACTCTGCAAACTCAGCAAGACCAAAGGTCAGAAACCTTGCCTCTAAACAGGCACTAGTCATCAAAAAATAATTTAATGGCAGCTGGTAAAAGATAATTGAGATGGAATATAACGATATTGAGTGACAAAGAGTTGTCATGTTTTAACATTTCTAACCATAGGAAGTCTCAGAAAGTAGAAAACAGTAAATATTTATGTGCGATAAAGCAGTGGGCAAAACATCCTTTACAGATTCCACAGAAAAGCAATGGGAAGTATATTCATGATTGCAGAAAAGGATGGCTTTTCTGATATAGGCACGTGTGGACCACGGAGGTATATGTCAATTAGATGTCTCTTTTTGCTCTTTCAGTGAAAACTCAATTAAAGCCACAATCCAAGCATTTGAAACTCCAGCCACAAAGAATCTTTCAGCGCTGGGGAGGAGAAAAAGAAATGATAAACATACTTAGACCGAAAGTTTTGTCTTATTCATGTTGGCAGTTCTAACAATTCTGTAACCTGTGATTTATTTTTTCCCTCTTTCTTGAACAGATTGTATTTTATATATCAAAACAGCTTTGTGGTTTCATTTTAGAGACAGTATTATTGTCATCTTTTCTTCCTTCTAGTTCTCAAAGTGAGATACAGTAAACTCACCTGCACCTTTGCAGCCTTCTCAGTGTAGCTGTTCAGCTCCTTTGGCAAAGTACTGTATATCTGGTCAGATCATGTAGTGATTTCTGTTTTCTACTCTGTATGTGACACCTCCATTTTTTTTTCTGAGCAAGTGTATAATAACAGTCTCTTTTCAGCTTGTCATGTTAGATTACAACTGGATGACAGTGACAATACTCCACGCAAATGTTAAAGCCTCTCAATCTACTACATATCACATGTACATGTTTTCTCTAGTTCCTTGCCTCACTTCTACTTCTCTTTCTTTACTCAGAAAGGGAGTGGATGAGTTTTGAAGGGTCGTATAGGCAAACCCTGTAAAGTCAATGGACTCATGAAGAGTCAGCTTTATTTTCTTAGCTGTTACCACCAGCAAAAGTATGTCATCTGAAAAGTCTTGCCATGAGCAATCAGAGTGTTTGAAACCTAGTAGACTGACAAATTTCCGTCTTGGACATAAAAACAAGTTATTCACTGAATAACTTCGGTCTGAAATGAAAAAAAATACTTGTAGTTTGCCATTCAGACAACTTCAGATCACTTTTTAGTGAATGAGCAGAATTTTAAGCTGAATGATCTGAGTGATCCTAGGTTTTTCGTTGAAAGACAAAAACTCATCTATCAAAGATACGCCACTAGAATTTAAGCTCAACCTTCTGCCCTTTGATTGTAGCATCAGGATTCAGCACTTGAGTTCAATGAAAACAAAGCTCACCTTAGATATAAAAGGAATTAAAAATACATTACACTTTCCTACAATGATGAAACACTGGGTTGCCTCTTCAGCTGTTTGGTGACTAGGGCACTGCTGCTTCTGTGCTTCCGTGTGGAGAAACAGTCTGGGCCAGAAATGGCGTCAGAAGTGGATATAATGTCACATCCTTTTGCCATCTTCTTCCTTAAAGGATTGAGAGCTATGAGAGCACAGTATGATATTGTTATTGATGGCTGTTACCAGCATTCATGTGCCTGTTATTCTTTTTATAATAAATACAAAGTAAAGTGATGAATTCTTTACTGTACTTTCAGGAGAGGCTCTATCCATTCTATGTTTTTATTTTGTAGTAGTCTTTGCTGTCTTTTTTCCACTGAAGGTATTTATTTTAATATTCTGCTTTGTGACTTTTGTCATTCATTCTTTCTGACATAAAACTATGCTCAGCTGACACCAATGAGCCTACAAACTTTGTTCATGATGTCATATTTTCCTGCTCTCATCAGAGAAAAGTATGTAATCTCCAGTGAATAATGTGTTAAATTAAGCCTCTTTTTCCTCTCAAACTACATGATTTCCTCAAAATTCATCTATTATTAGACACTGTGCCACAAACGCTCTGTTTTTTTGTTCCATTTATTGAATATGAATATTCAAAATCTGAGCTTTTTAGTTGAGTAGAAAGAGGTCAGGAAAAGGACAACATAGTATTTCTCTTATTATTTTTCAAAAGTATGTGAATGAGTTAAGAGCTCAAGTTGTTTCTGTGACTGTTATGGTAAAGACTGAAATTCAATTTCTTTTCTAGTAGGCATTATTTATCTTCTTTTAATGTTCCTAAAGAAATTATTTTTTTCCCCATGAGTCTCAAACTTAGCACTTGTTGCTGTTTGTATATTTAAGCAAATCTCACTCAAACATTTTTGGATTTGAAACTTGGACATTTTTTAGTTTGCATGAAAGGCTGATTTCTGTGATGTGTAGAGATTCATGATATTCTTATTCCAAGACTCAAATCAAATAATGGTTATTTTATTGCAATGTTGCGAAACTGTGTAAAAAGTGAACACAAACTGTACAGTGTGAAGATTTCACATTTTTCCTCCTCAGTGGGGGAAAGATTGTGGTTGTAAATTAGTACAAAGTCAAATGTACCAAATGTGTGTAACAACTTCAGTTAGTTCTTTATTGGGATATGCCAAGACTTTCCAGATATACCAAGATTAAAAACAAAATTTTAACAAAAAAGGTGATCTGAAATGTGCTGGAATCCTAACTCTGCTTCGCAGGCTACTTTTGGTAGGGTTATTTTTAACATCTTAGGACAATGTTGCATCATTTTTTTGAATTTTTCCTTTTTCAAAGACAAGCAACAAGAACTCAAATACAATGAGACCACGATAGTATTTTGTATGATACTACTGTCTCTACTGGAAATGTACAGACTAAGACAGGTATGAGCGTGTTTGTCTTCCTTCATGGTCAGATGACATTGATAGTATGTCATGTCATGAGGTTGTGCTAAATTCATAGATCTAGATATTAATACTCTTTTCTTATTGCAGTGTTACCAGCAGAAGTTACTGCTACTAATCACCTTGCACTTTCATTGTTAAAATTTGTCCAGACCTTGCACACAATGCTCACAGTGATATTTGAGAGTGAAACTATGCCTTGGGATTGATTACCTTGTCTGTGCTGAGTATAGAGGACTTGGTGAGAAGGACAAGATAGTCAACTTGTGAAAATCAATGAACGATTGACTGGAAGACCATGGACATAAGTTGCATCAGTCCTGCTGCCAGGGGAGAGTAAGAGTGGGTCTAGCTCCAATTCTTCCACACAGGCCACGTCTTCTGGAAAGAAACACCTTGGATTTCTCTGTGATATGGGGAGACATCTAATGTCCATGATGGCTATCTCAGCAGAGAAGAGATTGGTCATCCTGCTTGTGCTGGAGAGTTTGTGGGAACCCTGTGATTTTTTGGGTATCAGCCCTCAGGATAGAGGGAATGGAGAGTGTGCTGCCAGTCCCCGAGATCGGCTGCTTC
>WBMW01003102.1:0-12733 GCA_013396635.1 Penelope pileata
GAGCTCACAGCATCCTGCTTCCTTCCAGCCCAGCCCTGACCCTCAGACAGTGGCTGTGTGGGCAGACATCACCTTTATTGGAGGCTGCTTTGAAACAAGGGAACATACAATAAAGTTATATTTCTTTATAGATCTCTCTATATAAGGTTTTTCCTGGTGGGATCTGAAAACTTGAACCGGACGCATCTACTGACGAGTGATTGATGGCTTTATTTTGGAAGGGAGAACAATATCTGTCACCAGCAGGCACGGCAGCACAGCCCCTGGGTGACAGCAGGGGGGGAGGGAGCCGCAGTGCCCAGCTCTGGGGCCCTGGGGTGGGTCAGTGCCTGTCCCCCTGGACCCCCAGCCTGGGAGCCCTGCAGGGGAGGGTAAAAGCCCTTTTTATACAGCATACATTGGTAAAGAGTGGAACATGATGCCTCAGGCCCTTAGGAGCTTTGGAAGCATCGCCCATGTGGCGGACCTTCCCCAACACCCACCCCAAGCCTCTAGGGCCCCAAGCAGCCCCCACAGGGGTCTAAGCCAGCCCAGGGAGGGGACTCCCAGCATGAGGAGTGATGGATCCCGACCACTCAGTGGGGACAGGAGGCAGCAGGACTTGGGGGAAAGCAGGGAACACAGCTGGGCTCCCTCTGGGAACAGCCAATGGGGAGGACAGGGCACAGTTCACCCGGCGGCTGCAAGATGGGGGGGACTGGAACTTCCCCATCCTCCTCCTCCACCCTCCTGGGAAGCGAGGGCTCCGTGCTGGGAGTAGAAAGAGAGGGGACACACAGGCAGCTCCTGCCCCGCCGTCAGTTCTTCAGGATGGTGTCATAGGCCTGGTAGATGTACTGGGAGACCTCGGGCGCCCGGCATTTTAGGGACAGCTGGGGAAGAGAGGAGACACAGCCGTGGCACTGAGGGCTGCATTGTGCAAGCCGTGCCCCATCATCACACCCCCACGCACAGGGCATGGGATGGCCCCAGAGACTCAACACATGGGTGGGAGGACACCAAACCACCCCACACACCCTCCCTGGCCCCGCAGCAGCATTCACATGCAGGGAAGTGGGCATGCACCTTGGCTCAGGGTTTCACCCATCGCCTGCAACTCCACCGGGACTTGCTCCAAGGTTGTATCTTTCATATCTGAATGCACCCAGCTCCTAGAGCTGCAGGCGAGCAGGGAAGAGCAAAGCACGGGTGCCCAGGACAAGGGCTATCCTCATCCAGAGCAGACCCACAGCAGGCAGGGGCGCTGAAAATGCCCTGATCCCACCAAACAATAAGGGAAGGGAACAGCAGCCAGGCACAGCCCAAAAGCAGGGGTAGAAACCGTTCTGCTAACCTCCAAATCCTGCAACAGCGGGGCAGGCGGTGGTGGGCAGGTGGGCAGCAAGGGAGACACAGAGAGATGAGTCAGCACCAGAGCTCATCCCCACCACCCCAAAGAGAAAGGCTGCAAGGAGGCAGGGAAAGGGACAAGGACAGAGCCCCAGCACCACGGGGTTATTTGGAGGGAGATGGGGTGGCCAGGACCTTGCTGCTTCCTTCAGTGACATCACTACAGTGGTTGCTGCCTCCCTGCTGCTGCAACCCCGCGGAGGGCACATTGAGGGACATGGGGACATGGGAGGGTGGGAGGCGGCAGGGGCTGGGCCGTACCATGAAGCTGGGGTTGCCGGGCTGGATGCGGAGCTCCGCCAGCACCCAGATGCCATTGGTGAGCTTCAGAGACTGGTAGAGCATGTCCTGGCCCTCCACATTCCTCTTGGCGATGGTGAAGATGTTGCTGCCTTGGAGCTTGCTGCTGATGGTGTCTGGGGAGGTAGAAGAAGAGCTCAGCACTGGCTCCTGCTGGACCCAGCCCAGCTTCCACCCCATTTTCCTCTGTCACAGCCCTTGGAGGGCCACATTTCTACAGCTGGAGCAGCATGCTCCTTCCTGGAGATATGGGGGCTTCAGGGAAGGGATAGGAGGATCAAGATCCACGTGAAGGTGATGAGGTTGGGGCTTCCCATCCCTGGCTCAGCCCAGCACCGCTTGAGCAAAGGACATCAAGCTCATTTGAAGGCCAGCATTCCTCAGGATGCTGCAACAGTCTCTGTTGCCATGGGGCAGGAAAAGCGGGGGGCTTCTGCCTCCCCACAGCCTGAGCTGGGTTAACAGGGATCAGGGGGAGGGAAGGTGCCCATTAAGCCCAGCCCCAAGGACATGGCTGTCAGAGTGCCCTTGTGAAGGGTTTGCACTCACCTGCATTGAGGGAGCAGTCCTTGATCTGGAACTGGGCCTCATTCTCGTTGGGAATGTCCTTCCAGGTCGCCAGGAACATCTGCCGCTCTGCAGGCAGAACAAAGCACAGCAGTGAAGTGACAACAGGACCCAATCCCTCCAGCTCCCAACCACGGCACAACACAGGGGCCATGCTGTGGTAGCACTGAGGGCTGAGACATCATCATGCCACCCCTCCAGCAGCCACCCAAAAGATCTGTCTCACTCAGCCGCTCACTTTTGGGGTCAGCAAGCTCAGCTGCCTTGGTGAAGGGGCTGGGGAGCACCAGAGAGCTGGGGAGCACGAGCTCCTGAAGGAGCAAGGGGTCAGAAGGTGGCTCAAGTCACCTTGGGTACCACAGTTGACATGGCCATGCACCTGACTCTCATGAGTTTCTCACTCCCCAGGGCTTTTAGCTTCATCCCCAGGGCTGGGAAAGTGGTTGGGAGGATTTGAGGGGATGGGATGGCACCATGCTCCAACTCACCCATCTTCCCGTCCTCCACGAAGAGGATGTGCAGAGGGTAGAGGGTGCTGAAGTAGAAGACATCAATGTTGTTCTTCACCGCAACCTGGGAGGGAAGGAAGGACACGGGGATGTCAGCATGCAGCGCGGGTGCCCCGGTCCCACCACGAGCCCCCTGGGCGAGCGCAGTCGCTCCCACCTGCAGGTTGTTGAGGGGATCCATCTTCATAACAGAGCCCACCGTGTTCAGAGGGAGGGAGATCTCCACCGACTGGTTGGGGGCGAGTGGTGCATGCACCTGGAGAGGGGCAGCTGGGGCCAGGCCAAAGCTGGGAGGACACGGGGCATTGTGTCAGGGCAGGGGGTACCACTGTTAGTCCCATCCCCACCGCCAGCTCTGGGACCTCCAGGAACCCCAGGGAAGTCCCAGCTCATCTCCCTGCACCATGATTTCCTCCAGTCACGGAGAGTCCAACTCATTCCTGCCCATTGTGGGGCAAACAGAGGTAGCCCACAAGTCTGACAACTGTCTCCTCCGGATTTCCACTGGTTTTTAGTGTTTGTGTACCACCTCGTTACGAGCATCCCTTTATTGTGCACATCTGCATTCACCAGGAGGACAAACAAGAGGACACCCATGCCCAGGAAGGTGGTCATGCCTCAGGCAACAGCCTCCTCAGTCAACTTCTTAGAGGCTTTGGCTTGATGCTCATCACCATCAGAGCCATCAGGGAGAGAAGGATCATCACATGAGGCTGTTCCCTAGCAGACATCACCACAGCCCCATCCACCCTCCCTTCTCTGAGCTTGGGAGGTGACACCCAGCATCCTCACCAGCCTGTGCCACCGCAGCCCAGGGGACACCTCACCTGTTGCGGTTGAACTGGATGGCGAAGTCAGACATGACCTGCAGGGCCTTGTTGGTCAGCACCAGGTCCATGCAGATGGAGCCCACCTGCCGGCTGAACGTGCCGGAGATCTCCAGCCCCTTGGCCTTCATGGCAGGGAGCCACACCTGGGTGGAGACACAGAATCCACGTAGGTTTACCCAAACCAAAGGCTTTGGTGCCCGCTCTCAGCCCCAGGCAGCAGGACCATGCCACTGGAGCTCTGCGGTCCCACTCACCGTCTTGGGCGCCACGTAGGATCCTGACAGGGTGCCCACTCCTCCGGTGAGGTCAAAGAGGTCCCCCAGGCCACTGCTGAGCGGTGCTCCCATGCCAGCAGGCGCTGCGGGGCCGGGTGCCGTGAAGCTGCTGCTGCCACCCATCTGCAGGGACAAGGGAGTGGGTCAGGGGCACTGTAGTGAGGAAAAGGAGGGAAGAGGAAGAGGAGGAGGAAGAGGCAAAGGGCGCAAGGGCACTCACAGCAGGGCTGCCTCCCACATCACTGCGCAGCTGCAAGAGACAAGAGATCGCTGTCGGTGCAAAGGGCGCTTCCGAAAAGCAGTGGCGCAAGCAAGGGCCTGGGGTCACCAGGGAACTCCTGACTGCACAGAGGGGACGTGGGGATGTCCTTGGCATGGGGACATGGATCAGTGGTGGGACTCAGTAGGTCCAGTCACGGTTGGGCTTGGTGGTTTGAAGGGCTGTTCCAACTACACTGACTTCTATTTCAGTCAAGCAGAACTGAGCTCGGACCTGAGCTGAGCTCCCCACAAACACCATGAGCCAGAGAAGTGAAGGCTGAGTGGTTTTGGGGCTGGCTGGATGTTGCCAGAGAGACAGAGGGGCTGTGAAGATGGGCACAGGTGCTGGAGGGGCTAAGGGCTAAGAAAAGGTGCGATTCATACCCCTTCCGACTCGTCCCCCATCTCCAAGCAGAAGCAGGCAAGGCGGAGAGGAGAGCCAGGCACATGCAGAGAGAAGCCAGGAGAGAAGAGACAAAAAACAGAGAGAGAAAAGAAGGGCAAGAGGGAACAGATTAGTCCCAACACGTGTCTCCTCCTCCTCCTCATGGGTTTGGGCACTCTGGGGCAAGCAGGGCACGTCCTCAAGTCACGCAGCTGCATGGGGTTGAGCTCCCAGAAGAGGAGCTCCCACCCCAGCAGCACAGCAGTCCATGGGGAGCACCCACAGCAGAGCAGCTCCGGGGACCTCACATGCAGGAAAGGAAGAAAAGGCACAGAGAAGCCCTGCTCCAGCCATCTGACAGGGATGAGGTTAATTAGCACCTCTCGTCACAAGCTGGAGAAGGAACAGGCTATCCCAGATGTCCCCAGGAAGAGAAGACAGTCCCAGCCCCAGGAGCCCACCCACACCCAAACCCCAGCACAGCGACCCACCAGGCTATCCAGGCCCCCTCCCAGGAGGTCCACAGCTCCCATCTGCACGGAGGAGGCGGCCAGGGGGGGCCCACTGACAGGAGGGCCCAGGTCCAGGTTCAGCAGGTCACCCAGCAGGTCGCCCTGTGCGGGGATGACGGCCGGTTGCTCTGCCGCCTGCCCGGCCGAGGGGGCTGCCTCGGGGCTCTCGGCGCTCTCACTCCTGGGGGGAAGGAGAAGGAGAAGGGAAAGGTGTGAGATTCCGAAGGGCTCTGGGTGCACTGGTGGGTCCTGCTGGAGCCCCCACAGCTGAGGGGCACCCAGATGGGCTCTGCAATGAGATGTCCCACCCAAAGGGGCTCCTCCTCAACACCAACTTTTAGATTCACCTTACACCTGAGATCTCCAGCCCTGGAAGGACAGTATGGAGTCCATACTGCTCCTGCTTGGGGATGCTCCTACAGCAGCCCCTCCCCTGGGGCATGCTCAGCTCACCAGGCCACGCTGTGACCCCAGTGGGGACAGCCAGCCCAGCTCCATGTACACCCCCATCACACACATCCAGCTCTGGATGTCCCAGCACTGCACAGGGACATCCCTACAGCTGGCAGCAACCAGGGGACACTCACGAGCCTGTTCGTGGGGGCAAGCTCTTGTGCACAACCCCTCTGCTCCCCTCCACGAAGGCGCTGGGCGGCTTGTGATAGACGGAGGCCAGCGTCCCGATGTAGCAGATGAGCTCGTCCAGCAGCGTGGGCTCAATCAGGTCCGTCTCCTCGGAGATGAGCGGCTTCTCCGCCAGCACCACCTCCTTGGCAGCCACGGGATCGGTGGACAGCAGGCGCCAGTAGATGTAGCCGCGGTCCCGCAGGTCAGGGTTGTCGGAGTCCTTTGGGAAGCAGGGGGTTAGTGGCAAAGCCACGGGGTAGGGGAAGCTGCAGAGCATCCCACAGCCACAACCACCACGGTCCCATCTAAGCCGCACAAGATGTCCCCAGATCCTACAGGAGACAGTGTCCTTGCTCCCCAGGACTTCAAGAGCAAGCTTTCCCAGATTTAAGCTATTATCCACCTCTGGCCACAGGCACCATGTCACCACGACCTGCCTGCTGCGCAGGGAGGCTCAGAAGGGTTGGTGGGACACTCTACCCTGCACAGGAGCCAGCACCCACCTGTGTGGCCAGGCTCAGCACCTGCTGCACCAGCTCCTGGGTCTCGGTGGGCTTCTTCAGGAAGAGCTTCACAATGGCTGTCAGCAGCTGCAGCTGGACCTGTGGGCACCAGGGTGAGATCAGGAGGAGACAGACAGACAGACAGACAGACCTTGAATTCTCCCCACAACAGTGCTGGGATGTGACTTTGCACAGCAGGCTGGAATAAATTTCCTTGAGTGAAACCCTTCCAGAATTTCCCACAGGTGAAACCACCAGCCCCAGCTAAAGGGCAGCCTAAAGCAGCTGGGACCAAGCCCATCACTTTTCCAGCTCCAAAGGGCTGATCCCTTCCAGCCATGAGGAAGGGACGGTGCTTGTGTGGCATTTCACAGAGGATGCTGTGCATGCAGGAGGACACTTCCAGGATCTCACAGCGGTGGCTGCTCTGTGACACTGCCCCAACCATCAGCCCCACAGCCGCTCCCCCAGCCCCACTGCACCTGGGTGCTCTCATCATGGAAGCCCTCCAGGAAGCTCTCCAGCAGCTCGTCGGCATTGTCGATGCGCTCAGCGTACTCGCCCACGATCCAGATCATGGCAGCCCGCGCCTCAGGCTCATCCAGGGAGTCCAGGTTCTCACACAGAGTGGCGATGACGCTCTCGTACCTGTCGGAATGGGGACACGTCACCAAAAAGCCCCAGCTCTGCTCTCTACCATCACCCCACCACCTGTAGCAGGATTGTTCCTGCTGTTCCCAGAAAGTTCCTGTTTTCCTACAGGAAGGCTCCAAGCAAGCAGAGGGGAGTGGAAGCAATGCATCATCGTCTAAAAACGGTTCAGTTTGACTCCTGGGAAGTTCACAAAGGGTAAAATACAGAAACGGGTACGCTCAGTTGCACCTGAGTTGCTTTCAGAATAGCTCTGCTTTCACAATCCATGAGGATTGTGCTCATCTCATCTGTGCTAAGAAAGTAAGTTTGGGTAACTGGGAGAAAGATTTACATAAATCACTCTTTTCAGAATGCATTTTTACAGAAACCAAGCCCAGGATAGCGCACACCGCTGCTTGATATTCAGACTCAGAAAACACTGGTTGTAGCATGGGGACACTTGCTAAGCCAAATGCACTTCCACTTTGGGTAATCAGCTTCTCAGCTCAGGTTGTCTGCTCTCCATCCTCTCTCCACCCTCAACTACTTGTGCAGATTTCTAATTTACTAATTATCATCACTACTCCACCTCCACCCCATGCACGCGTGCTTGCCAGCATGGGGAGCACTGGATGTGGAGCCCGGAGGCAGCCCAGCCCGTCCCTTCCCCCACGCACTTGTTGGGGTACTTGCGGAAGATGTCCCTGATGACAACGATGGCCTCCTGGACCACGTAGTTGACCTTGGTCTGGATGAGGTCCAGCAAGGTGCTGACGCAGCGCTCCGCCGATTGCTGTTGGAGGGGCTCGGTCAGTGATGCCTTCACACTCCCATCCAACACTCTCGTCACAACCCCTCCTGGCTCCCCAAACCCAAGCCACAGTAGAAGGAGTGGTCACCCCTTCCTGTGCCCCAAATCCTACACCCACTCCAACAACAGATGGCAAGCGGATGGAACATGCTCCCTGTGCCCACTGGAACAGCTCTGGCCCATTCCCAGGCCCACCAAGGCTTCTGGGAGATCATCCCTGGGATGCAACAACCTCCAGCTCATCCACCACAGGCTGGAGAATGATGCGTGCTTAGCCACAGCCACCAGCAGAACACAGAGTGACACAGGGACAGCACGACAAGGATGCCCTGTCCCTCTCCACACCAGCCTCACCTCCACCTTGATGGCGCAGCGGCCGATGGCTCGGACTGCCTTCCTGACAAAGTCCACATCCACCTCCGTGGCGTATTCCTTCAGCTCAGCCAGCACCTGCCATGCAGACAAGGCGGTGAGCACGTGGTGGCCAGGAGAGCCACAGACACACAAATCCCCCCAGCACAACACCCCAAAGCCCAGCTGGCTGCCAAGTTGCAACCGGATCAAGAATTTAACGCAGCAGCCACAGCTCTGGTGGCACTGAAGCACAGGACAGGTGGGGACAACACACGGATGGGCACAGCCAAGGCCCCCGTGCCCACCCGGACCCTGACCTGCGCAATGTTGGCCTGGGAAGCCAGGCGGATCATGATGTCCAGTTTCTCCAGCTTGACATAGATGGGGTCGTTGTACTTGACAAAGAACACCTTCATCTCATGCTTCAGGATTTCGGGTCTAGGGGACAACAAGAGGCAGTGGTTAAGGGATCTGGTCAAAGTGAGCATAGCCAGGAGTTGTCATTGGAGGATGAGGCTCTCTAGCCACAAGCAGAAGTAGTCTAGGGGCTGAATAATGCTGAGGAGTCCAAGATGTGATGATTCTCCCCTCCAGAACTCTTGCCCTTGGTTCCCCTTTGCTGACACACAGGGAACACAGCCCAACCTCGCGGCAAACGAAGACCAGATGCAAGGCAACAGGCACGCTGGCCTTGGCAAGGTTGGATGGGACATCCTGTGGGAGCAGGGATGTCAGCCCAGAGCCCAGGGCTAAACTGGACCTTCCTCACCAGAACAGCCTCTAAGCTGGGAAGGGCACAAGCCAGGTCCCCGAGGAGCCAACCTGCTTTCTGCATTCCCGCTCGCAGGGACACTAATTGCTTTCCGCTTCTCCCAGAAGTTGCTGCTATTTTTAATAGACAACAACGGCGATGCTGGTGGGGCAATGGATCATCTGACTGCAATTCTCCAGCTGGCCCCCACTGCCCTGCGCACACACGAGGGGCCTCAGGCACCTCCTGCCCTCCAGTAGCATTAGATCAGTTAAGGAACACGAGGACTTTCAGGACTTGCCTGTCTGATAAGGACAACTATGTAGAAACAAGTTCTCATGAAAATTCCTCACTAGGCTAAAATGATTAAACCAATGCCTCACCTTTGTTTCTTTCCATCCCTTGCTCCCCAAAATAAGCAATAAATTAAAATGAATCCCATCCCGTCTCTCTTCCCATTGCCTCTGCTGATACTCTGTGCCCAGACCTTGGATCTCAATAATAAGAAAGGCAAAACTCCTACGACGTATGGAAAAACCTGGAAACCACCACAGCCACCAGAAGGTCCAAAGCAGCAGCTCCTGCAGGCAGGGGGGCACTCACCTCTTCTGCACGATGAGGTTGATATTGCGCAGAGCCACGTACTGCAGCTCGGGCTCGGCAGACAGCAGGGTGACGAGCGGTGGGGCCAGCTTCTTCAGCAGCGTGCCATAGTAATCCAAGTCCTTGGACAGCATCTCCATGAACTTCATCAGCACCTTCACTGCTGAGAGCACCACCGCCGAGTTGGCGTGGGACAGCCGCGGCGTCACCCGCTCGCAGATGCTGGAGGGGTTGAGGGTGAAGGGAAAGGAAACAGTCAGAGCCAGGCATGCAACTTAAAACACAAAAGAATGAGGTGCTGGCAGAGTCTGTAGCAGGGCAGGCAACCAGCATGTAAGATTTCCCCCCAAAGACGTGTAGCTGGCTCTTAAAGGCTCTTGATGATCCAGCAAAGCCCTATTGCAGTTGGACCTTTCTAGTGCCCAGCCTGCAGCACGCTAAGATCATGTTTGGAAGCAGTTGGAGAAACCCATTCCTCATGTCAGCACGGGGACAGCACTCATTAAGGAACAGTGGAGTCCCCAGAAAGTGCCAGGCAGATGTCTGCTGCTCCTCCCCTGCAGCAGGAAGCCAAGGGTGAGGAGCAGTGCAGACAAAGTTTGAAGACACTTCTTGGAGGAGAACAGACAACATCAGCCCCCTCCAGCCAACACGGTGCCCTGCCCCAGCCTCCCTCACCTCTGGGCCTCCCGGTCGTCCTTGGGCATGTAGTTGGCCAGGCAGTCCAGGATGAAGATCTGGCCCCACTCAGTGCACTCGTTGAGGGCCGTGAGCAGCTTGTTGATGGACTGGGGGTTGAGGTCCAGCAGGTTGCTGCTCGGGTGCGACTCCGCGATCTCCGACAGCGCTGCCACCGCGTTGGCCACAACCTGCCAGGGGGACAGGACACGTGATGGGACAGCAGGCGTGACAGGATGGCAGTTGTGGTTCTGGGGGAAAGCTGCTGCAAGTAGATGAGCTGCAGCCCCAGTGTGGGCCCCTTGCTCCGACATCTGGGCACCAGCTCCTCCTTCCCACCAGCTGATGCGCAGATGAGCTGCCACCACAGCCCCACCGCCCACACTGCAGCTTTCCCCTTTGCTCCTCAGCAATTTGGGTGGGCAAACCCCAAAGCCCTTTGCTCCTCCTGCCTCTCCTTGCAGCCACCCTGGGCAGGAAAGCAGCAGATCTGAGCTGATGGCCTCCATCACGTCACTGCAAGCTGGCGTGGGAAGCCAGACACACAGCATCACACCATCCCCAGCCAGCAGCTCCTGTCTGATGCCTTTCCTGCTCCCCACGGGGCACACAGGCTAATAACACATGGGAATTAATGAAACCTCACATCTAAGAGCAGCCACGAGACAGTTATGGGACAAGGAACACAGCCCCAGGGACAGCTGTCCATCAAAGCGGTCCGACAAGCACCAAAAAGCATCAAGAAACAAAGGCGAACATGGGAGCAAGGAAGTAGGGAAGCAGGAATGGGGAAAGCAAAACCTGATCACCATGGGGTTGGAGTCCGAGATGAGGTCCTTGAGGGTGTCCAGGAAGCCCTGGTCCTCCACCAGCTGGGCGTTGATGTCGTGGAGCTTGGCCACGCAGACAGCCGCCGTCTTGCGCACGTAGGGGTCCTCGTCCTTCAGGCACTTGCGCAGGGGCTCACACAGGTACTCTGTGATCTTGTCCACGCGGATGCAGCCCATGGTCCGCACGGCCAGGGCGCGGATCAGCGGGTTCGGGTCCTCACAGTCCTGCGGGGCCGGAGGGGACAGTCAGACCTCCCCACCCCCCGCAGCCAGCAGTAGCCCCAGGACCTCCATTCTCCTTCAGGTTCCTGAAGCTTTGGGGTTTTAGTGTTCAGCTCTCAAGTGAGGAGAGTGTGCCCCACAGGAGGGGTCGCATCTTGTTCCAAAATCTGGAGTGCACCAAGCCCTACTGCCACCAGCTCTCACTCCAAACGTGGCCCAGAACCAGGAGTCTGCCCGGCTTACACCAAGGATACAAACCCACGTGGCACCCCTCAGAACGGCCACCCGACCTGGGAAATGCACCCATCACCACTATCGCTTTTTTTCTTAAAAATCCCCGAATTCCCCAGAATCCTTTCCACAAAAGGATGTGGTGACTCCACGGCTTCCAATAAACGCACCCTCCAGCTCCCGACCCCAACAGGAAGACCATGAGGGCTTTCCCTGCATTAAGCTCATGGGAGCAGCACCACGGGAGCCGCCACCACCAAGAAAACATTTTCCTCCTGCGCTATGGGGTAAATTTCTCTTTCGCTTGGGGCAGGGGGAGCCCTGATTTGTGCAGGAAGAGTTTGGGCACCCACCCCCCGTCCCTGGCGCGGCAGAGGAGGGAGCTGCCCTGCAGCCCCGTGCCCTCACCTTCACGAAGGTGTTGACGGCCATGATGGCCATGTCGGGCTGGCTCTTGGCGTAGTTCATCAGGTACAGATAGACCAACTTCTTCAGCTCCAGGTTGTCCGTCTGCATGCAGTTCACCACGTCCGGGAAGAGAGCGCTGAAACGCGAAGCACCGTGGGCCTCAGGGCCAGTGGCTGGGACTGGGGTTAATGCAGGCACGATGCCACCTGGCACGTGTCCTGGGAGAGCCACCAAGCCCCATCCATGGCCCTGGGCACCTCCAGAGATGGGGCAGCCACAGCTGTGCCAGGGCCTTACCGCCCTCTGGGTAGAGAGCTTCCTCCTCACATCTAACCTAAATCTCCTCTCTTTTAGGTTAAAGCCATTCCCCCTTCCCCTATTACTATCAGACAGCATATGAAGTCAGTCTCCATCTTTCTTAGAGCTCCCTATAAGTCATTCTCCATCTTTCCTTCATCTCCCTGTAAGTACTGAAATGCCACAAAGAGATCCCCTTGGAGCCTGCTCTTCTCCGGGCTGACCTGGAGTTACCAGGGACGGAACCCAGCTCACCACGATCCCGTTCTGGTATCCCAAAACCACTCTGTGCTCCCAGGGTCAAATCCAGGCCCCGGGAGCCTGCTCTGCTGGGCCTGCGGCACAGCCCTGGGGCAAGAGCAGCTTGAGGGGCTGCAGGGCACAGCACTGAGGAGCAGGAAGGGCTGCCCAGGGAAGGTTCCCCCCGAGGCCGTAACACCGGGCAGGGGACGGGAGCGGGGCCGCACCTGACATCCTTGCCCACGGTCATGGAGGCGATCACCTTCTTCACCGCCTCCTTCTTCTTCTCCTTCTTGTCGCTGTTCAGCTCCGCCTTCAGCTCGAAGATCTCCCCTGCAGGAAGGGGTCAGCACCGACGCCCCACGCCCAGGGGGCCCTCCCCCAGGCCGGATTCACGGCACCACAGAACGCCCCGAGCTGGGAGGGACCCACCGGGACCGCTGAGCCAGGCCCCACACAGCCCCCCCAGCCCCAACCCTGCGGCTGCCAGCGGGACCCCAGCGCTCCCCGAGCCCTT
>WBMW01003103.1:0-24841 GCA_013396635.1 Penelope pileata
ATTCTATATGATTCTATGATTCTCAACAGCAATTAACATCCTAGTGTAAGGAACTCACTTTGTGTCACATTCCTTGATCAGGCAAGACCTCCCCTCTAGCATCATGGTTTCAGGAGATGGTCTTAATTTTGAAGGAAAGAAAGAAGCCATCCTGGCTCTTATCATTGCCTTCACGTTAGCTATTTTGGTTCTTTTAGGTAGGAGCAAACAGCCAAAGGTCGGACAGAGCTGCTTACGCTCAGCTCTCAAGCCGCATAAAAAATGGACTGCCCAGTGTTTTTCTAGCTGTTTTTTTTACCCTAAAGTCTCTGGAGAACCACAATAATTTATAGCATTTCTTCGTAGCAGAGGTTGACACAGTACGTGTGCATATCCAGTAGAAAATCCAGTATCTTTCTAGTGTGGCCATATCTAACTGTTACAGTAACAGAAGGTTACTGAAGAGAAGGAAGTTGTTGAGGTTGTGTGAAGAAGGGCGGACCTTTCCAATTTTATACACAAAGGAACAAAGACTGGTTTGTGGTGACCAGAGGGAGGCAGCAGATAGTGACCATGACAATGACACGGTGATGAAGATGATCACAGTGAAGAAGATTCCCAAATGACTACCCAAGAGACCCCCCAGAGCTGCCCCACACAACTTTAACACATGCACAGGAGGACATGAGCATATATTCATTAGTTCCTGGAAGAGTCATGCGTATGTACAGCATTTGGGGAAATGCAGTGTTTATGCATATTTTTGTATGTATATAAGGGAGTGTGCTCTGTAGGGTAAATTGAGTATCTGACGGTACAGTAACACCCAGTACTCCCAACATCAAAATAAATAACACCTGCTTTCCAATTACCAAATTGGTGTTAGAGAGTTCACTTCCTGATTTTGGTGACAAGCTGAACAGAATTGTGCTGTCACCTGGGATCCAGGCTGATCCTACTGTATCTACTCATTGTGCAGTGCCAGAAATTCATGATAGAGGCACACCCACACAGTCCTGGGAGGTAGAGGAGGTAGGAAGTCCAGCTAATAACTGAAGTTGAAATCTTCTTTTTCCCCACATCTCTTTGTCTCATGTAAGGGCCTGTGTAGGGAGTGTAACGACACCCTGAGTAGCAGCATACTAGTCAGCCACGATACATCTCTCAAGGCCATGCAAAATGCTGGAGTTGCTGTGGTCCCTGGTGAACCAAGATCCAAACCAGAAACTCAAGAGATGCTACACAGGAGGCTACTTTGTGGCTTTTTTTTCTGTAGATATTAAAGCATATATCCTATTAAGACTCAGTACAATTCTCTCTGTTTTGAAAGGAACGCAATTTCAAAATGCTGCCTGAGTAACGCTGAAAGACAATATGTAATATTCTTCTTTAAAAAACAGGTTTGGTTCTGCTCTAGTTGAAACGAGTATTCTCTTCTTATTTGAATAACCCAATATTACAATGCAATAAAAATACAATATGCTGGCAGAGAAAAAGGACAAATGGTCAAGATTCAGCTATTTTTCTCCACCTGGTGTTAGCTTACCAATTAAATTACTTCTGAATACTTTATGGGGTTCTAACCTTATAAAACAAGTCCATGAATAATCGTAAAGGTGTGATGCTTTAAGATATTTCTGTGTTTAAAAAGACTCTCCATTTCTGTAGGGGAAAATCATCTCCCTGCCATTGAGAAGCAGCTAAATAAATGCGAGTATATGAACTGATTCTAAAAGGCCTACTGAACTGGAGTAACAATAACGCCTCAGTCTTGAAAACATAGAAAGTAAATGCAATTTTACATTAAAGATCTGAAAACAAACTCAAGGCTAATATTTTCAGGGGAAAAAAAAACTTTGATCTCTTTTTCTTTCCGGGGGGGAGCCAATATCAACATGAGTGATTTTGTACGACATTCAGGAGTCTTTATGTGGGTTAATAATGTTAAAGTTATTCCACCACTTTTTTGGACTTTTCTGGAATCAGCTCCTTGGTGAAACAGGGCCCTATTGAAGACTCGTGAATTTGCATAGCATGTGCAAGACATTTAGATTTATATTCCATGTTGGGCTGGTGTGTTTAGAGTTTACTCAGGCATATGCAATTCATTGGCTGTATTGTCATCTTCACAATGAACAAGCACACTCACTTCATCTGCAAGAAATACAGCTTCCAATGTAGAAAATTAAATTTCCATGAGAAAATGTGTTCCATGAAAATTTCCGTCAGTAAAGACTTAGCTCAAACGTGCTGAGGTTGAAAGACTTTGATTTGAGCCCGCCTGGGTACAGTGGCACTTAGCGGCAAAACCGTGAAGTCGTTGGGAAAAGGCTGCTTTGAAAGTGCTCATCTAATGACAATTAGTCACATTACAAATCTGTAAAAAGCCTTGGCTGTCACGATTATTTTGCGTTCAGTGATGAACTTGCCCACAGAAACTGGCAGACTGCCTTGAAGGTTTTACAAACTCAATAGATACGGGAATCATATCTTGAAAATACATAGAAAGGTGGCATTGGTGATGAAGAACTGAATGCACTGAAACAGAAACCACAGAAGTGATCCATCCACTCAGTTCAGATCCCAAGCCCCATGGCAGTGGTGTGACACACATCATCCTTCTTGCTAGCTGGGAGAGGAACCATCATGTGCAGCGGCAACACGGGTCACAGTGTCTGTACCACAGAGTCTTCCCAGAAATTTTTATGCTGGACACAAAAGACATCTAAAGAGATGTGCAGTCTATAGGTTTGGTTTGATACTGGTGGGACACCACAGTTCATTTCCCACTTGCTGGCACTGCCAGTTTTTTGGAGGTAGTTTCCGAAGTGGCACCAACTTGGTGTTCCTTTAAGTCATTTTCTGGTCTTCATAATAGATAGGATATCTGGTATAGGGCGAGGTTTCTAGTACGATCAAAGCACTGTTCCATGGCAGATCACTAGGATAGTTTGGCTGTTATGGCTGCCAAAGGAAATGCAGAGGGAGTGTAGCTTCTGTCACCATCTATGTCAGAGGGATGCACAGCAGAAAGGAGATTCATGCAAACTAAAGGAGAACGTTGGCTCAAGAACAAAGCAGCATCCACAGCCACAAATTAATTTGGGAAAAAGATAAGAAGAAGATGAGTCACTAGAACAGCCTGGGGAACTGTGAGGACAGAGAACTCCAACCATCAGCAATGGTGGTTTGAAAAGTTTATGATTTTAAGGTACAGAATCATGACAGCAGAAGGCTGGATTTCTGTATCAGTAGGACCCACCCACTCCTGTTCCTACGTTCCTTCCCAAATCCCTGATCCCACATCACTACACTGAATAAAAGTGAATAAAAGATTTGCCACTACTTCCAACAGAATCAGCCCAGCTACTGCAGAACACATGCTTTCTGCAGGGCAAAAGAAAGGAATTCATGGATCATAAAGAACTGACCACTGTGTGCTTTTCATTTCCATTCTTTCATTAAGAACTTAGTATTTGTTTTCTTACCATTTCACTAAGCCATAAAAGTTTCCTTTGGGCCATCGGCCTTTTCTTCTAAAAGCAATGGCTAATTCGGCCATGGAGCTGGTGGTCCAGAGGAGAATAAAATGCACCTCTTGAGATGATGTGGGAGAAGTGCATGGCAACATGCTTTGTGACTGCGTCTCTCTTTATGGAGATGGATCCACCAAAGCCTACTAGGAGACTGGATCAAAATTTGTCATGGTGGAATGTACAAGAAAGGAATTTAAAACAAAGGTAATGTATCTGTTCTGAACTACTGGCATTTTGGATCCAAGTGAAACTGTTCTCCTGAGTTTTTAATAACACAAGCACTTCAGACAAGCACGTTCAGCTCCCAGTGAGGAGGCAGCTCTACCTTCAAAAACATTGGTTTGTCATGAATATAGACAATAGTATTAAAGACGCTGGGGGGTAAACCTGCTGCTTCGTCTACTGCAGAATCACTCCAGATCAGTTACTTGTGTGTAGCCACCTGCATCATTCTGAGCTGCTCTGCTATGAATAAAAGACTTTGTGATTATTTTCTTCCTAGGCAAAATAAATCAAGAGGGAGGATATGGGAATATGCCTGTTCCAACAGTTTTGGACTACGGGATGAGAAGGTGGCAGCTGTGTGTCCAAGGGGGTTGCACCACGCCATGTCTCTGCTTATTTTTAAGAAAAAGTAGTTCACTGACTTCGGCTCTGATGCATCTCAGAGAAGTCCATGAACTGTTTTTCTTTTCTCTCATATTCAGAGCCAAAAGCTCCAATGAATATGAACTTCCACAGGGAAGCACACCAGTCAGCACAATCTTGGAGAAATCCTCAGGTAAAACGATGCAGATTTCTTGACCGATGCCTGTTTGCACTGCGCTGAGAAGAGTGACGGAGTATAAACATACGTGATGAAACCGTGACACGAAGTACTAAAGCCAGAATCATCTGTAGGAACTACATGACAGATATCAGTATTTTCTCAAACAGCAACTACTGTAATTCTTAGCTAAAAATACAGAACAAAGCTAATAACCTTCACTCTCCAGCTCAGCTCTCTCCACATTTTTGGGAAGTGGCTACCCACAGCATTATCTGCCTGTGAATCATTACGGAGGTTACAAAAAAAAAAATTATAAAAATAAAAATTAAAAACTCTGGAATTAAAGTATAATGAACCAAAATACCTGGATTGCCTTGGCTTAGAGACAGAGATCTCCAGCAAAAAGTGTGGGCACCTCATAAAGAATATACACCACTGCTCCCACATCACAAAATCTGGTGACTGTAGCGGCTGTACTAACAGCTTTCTCCTAAATTTGATACCATATCATTGAAACAAGGACTAATCTCTTCAATCCTTGAATATAAAGTGTGTGCCAATCCTAAAATATGTTCTATTCTCTTTCAGATCATTAATGAAGAAATCACACACATATCTAGGCACCCTACCGTATGGCTCACTGTTACCAATCCAAAAGGAGACATTGCCATGGAAGTTATGTTTTTCCATCAGACCTGTTATTTTCTGTGATCCGTGCTGACCTAAACAATGATTGAAAATCCATTGTCAGTTACGCCAAAGACTTTTGAAGACTTTTTGAATATACCAAAGACTTTTTGCACAATTGAATGGATTGGAGATGCACAGAGGAGTAAAACTGTAAACAGCAAAAAGAAAAAAAAAAGTGAAATAACAGAATGGGACTCAAAAGGCTGAGAAATATGGGAAGAAAATAAGTAGGAAGTACACTAGAAATACAACTAAAATTAAAAATAACTAGTAACACAGAGAGTTGGCGGATCTGGGAAATTGGAGCAATATCCTATCCCTACAGAATCAGTGAGAATTTTCCACTTAATTCATTTGGGTTGGGATTCCTCCATGACAAAACAACAATGCCAAAGTAAACTCGATGTTAATGAGAAGTAAATAAGAAAAAGTGGCATGGCAACCTAAACTGCTGAGGAACTCGACGGAATTACCACAAAGGGAGAGGTCAGTCCCTAAAGCAGCACCGGTCAGAGCCCTTACAACAGGAGCACATCTGGAACAGAGCTGCTGCCAGCTGCTTCCCAGCACAGACACTGTGCCTGGATTTCACACGCACGTGACAGGAGACTGACCGCCCTGTGCAGCAGAAGGCACCACTGAAAAAAGCACGCGTACAAACAGCAGCACGAGTTCAGCCCAGCGATGCGAGATTCAGAGAGAGATGGTAACGTTGGGTTGTATCTAGACGAGTAAATTAAGTGTGCTTGGGAACATTCCTGGGCACAGAGGCCAGCTGGCACAGCGCAGCCCAAGTCTCCGCCAGTAAACACTCTTCACCTCCAAACCAGGGAGGCTGCATGCAAACAGCCGACGGAGGACGGTCCCAGGATCACGCCCGCTGCCAAACCGTACCTGAAAACGACCCGGGGCGGCGGTGGTTGGCGCATGCCAAAACCTTGCCAGGGACTGTTCTAACAGTCACGCTCCCGGCCCAGGAACATTCCTGTGCGTTGTTTAATTTATTAGCAGAGATACAGCCAGCTCCCTCCTTTCCCCTCCTTGCCGAGGTGAAGCGTTTCTCTTGCACAGGACATGTTTCAGTAGCATTTCTCACTGATCCACCCCTTCTCCCACCCCAAACCACCTCCCCTCCTGTTCCCACACGCAAAGCGTACGTGGGAAGGGCTGGTTAAGGCGATGGGGATGGTCTGACTTGAACTGGCTGCTCTCTGGTTCACAGAGAGTGCTGCAGGGCATACCCAAACCAGGAGGAAGGAGCAGTTGTGCAAAAGGCCAAGAGCATGACGTGCTTCCAAACATGCCCCACCTCGTGTCCACGCAGGGACCTCACCGCACAAAGGTGTCTGGTGCTCCTCATGACTTGGTTAAAAAGTACTGATCCAGGAGCACTCCAAAACATGGGCTGCCTCACGCTCCTGGAGCCATGGATGGGCTGGGCCACGTCTCGCTGCCTGCACAGCTCTGCCAAAGACAAAAGACTGCTCTGGGAGGTACATCTCGAGACTGCTGGCTACAAACAGATCACCTGGTTTTCTAATGGCCATTGCCTCGAGGCACAAAGCCAGCAGCACTCAAATCATTTTCTTAGAAAATATAGGCTGACTAAGAGAAACAACCCATTCCTTTCTCTGATTCACTGGAAAAGATAACAATATTGGCTGGTACAGAAGAGGACAAGAATTTGAATGGGAGCCTTACACAGATGTGAGTGTGTGTTTATGCAAAACCCTCATCAATTTAAATCGCATTTCCTGTCAGAGTATCATGTAGCTTCTAATAAATCCTAATTAAACCCTAAGTTTCAAGCCTGGTGAGAATAAACGTATATTGACAAGTATATTGAGTGCAGAGAATTCACAGGATGCTTAATTACAGCCTGGATGTGTTGATGCACATTGCATGTCTAGGTTAACACCACAAGTAGTGCCTAGCCTTTCGCTGGCTTGCCACAGCATAAGATGGGTTGCTAGAATTCATTACCAGGAAATTTTTTGGAAGTGGGAGAGGAACCCAAGATGACATGTGCTGGTGACTCACCAATTTCGAAAACTACCTGTTCCTGAGTTGTTCCTGGTGCCTTGAATTTAAAGAAGTCCTCTCCCTTGCCAAAAATCTTGGGACATCTTTGTACTAGGGATTCTGGTCCACCCAGTTGTACAGACAGCCAACACATTTTGCACAGACTCCAAGTACTGCCATAGTGAAGCCTCATAAAATGTCTGGTATGAAGACATTAACAGGAGCTACCTTGATCTCAGAGATGACTGATGTAGATCTGCGACATGTTAGCTGGACATTCATCTGTTTGTGAATACCTCTTGCTAAAATGACCCCAGCTGTCTTTTCAAGGTCCTGGAGGTTCACAGTGCAGGTGCCCTCCCCAAAGCCTTGCTGCCCTCTGGGGGAGAAATGAACCCACCAGCCCCAAATGGAGCAGAGGCCTGGCATCAAGCCAAGGGGTTGACATGTTGTCCTGCGTGAGATGGTATCCTTTGCCCTCCAAGGAAAAGCCTCCCCACATCACCTCCTTGTTATCAGCTGAGATAATGCCATGTATACTTCTGCAAGCCCAGGGGCATGTGCTGCAGTCCGGAGCTTGGTTACCTGAGAACCACTGCGTGTGTACTGGTACAAAACAGCACGCATGGCTAGGAGAGGGGAGAGGTAAATCCAGAGGCTCTGAGCAATCCCCATCTGTGTCCTGATGTAACAAGCACAATCTGGAAGTTCTTCCTGTTTTTTTCCCCTTCTTGCTTTCTGGTTTTGTGAAGAGATCTCACAGTTTATGAAAGATGATGTTGGTTTGGAATACATTTGAAACTAGAGTGTATCTTGAAAAGTACCCCAGGCATTAGGGTACGTCACGCCCAAGAACAGTCCATAAGATCTGCCTAAGGCTACAACTGCTTCAGCAAATACTGTGGAGCAATACAAGAGGATCTACAGAGAAGCAGCATTAAGCTGTATCCCAGCCTTCACTCTAACCTACAAACATAATGCCCTTCAGCATTTGGAGCGTGCTATCTGCACACGTGGCATGTGTGGCATAGCCACATCCATTGTCGCATAGCCTCATCCAAAAGCAATCCAGGACCGCTCTGCAGTGTTACCTGATGTGCAGTAGCAGAAAGATCCTCTTCAAAAGCTCAGACACGATCCAAACAGAAGCAGGGATGCAGATTCCCTCAGCACCTGCGGAGCTCCAGCTGCCCAGCCAGGCACAGTAACAGAGCTGCTGCAAGGCATCCACGTGGTCACAAGGCAGAGCTCCTAGACCCAAGATCCAGAGGCCAGGAAGGGAGCTCGGCCATAACCCTGGAGATGCAGCAGCAAGCTTCCTCACTCCCTGGTGATGACAGAAACAGGCCCAGGCAGGATCTGGACGTGCTGCTGTCTCCCACCAGCCCAGGGGATCAGCACACCTACAACGTCCATGCAGACATGGCTTGGGTGACTGAACTCTCTGCCTCCCACAGAAAGACAAGGGGACGCGTGTGGAGCTCCATCTGCCCAGTATTAACTGCCTGCTGCCATGCATCAGCCCAAACCCACAGCCTCCCAAGTGATGCAGATGCTTTAACAAACTTGGCCTATGCCAGCACAGAGCATGAAGGCAGGCCGCCCTCTCGACAGCAGCCCCTGGTCTTTGACAATTTTGTACCTTGTTTCCACTTCTGCCCAGAATTGGACAATTCAGAGTTAACATCTTCCCAGAACACAACTGGGGGCCAACCCGCAAGCCTTGCATTTCGCCTGCTGTGCAGTTACTTTCACAGCAGCCCCACTGACCTCTCCTGTACCGGCCAGAATAACCCAGTTGTCATCCACAAAGGCTGACGCCCCTGAGGGAGCAGTATCTCACCCGTAGGTCTGTGGAGCAGCCCCTTTGAACTTGTAAGTCATTCACACAAGAAAGCAAGTCTGACAAAAGCTGCAGAGTCTTCTGAACACCTCTTCAGACAGCAAAACTGAGAGACAGACTTCCTTTCCTGTGTCATTACACATACGCACACACCCTGCCCCAGAATCCCAGTCTAAATTGAATTCTTTGACGCACATCAGAAACCTCTCAGTGTAGAATTTCTGAGACACCAAACTCCTTAAAGACAGACCTAACGCAGACAACCATCTCCAAATTGTTTAATTGCTTTCATCAATCGAAAGCGTCTTTTGATTCAAGAACAAATGCTTAGCAAGAACTTGGTGCAAACAGACATAACCTCAGGGCTGAAGAGCAGAGCAACATCTATAATTTTTTTCCCTTTACAGATAAACAGAGCTGCTTTTTAAGTAGCTCCCGAGGAGGACATCTAAGCGTTGCTCCCATGAATAAAGCAGGCAGATCACGACTACCAGTTCCTGCCTGCATGCAAAAGCTGCACGCCAGCAAACCTAATTGAAAATAATCTGTGATCTACGCTTAGCATTCTTCAGGAAAGTGCTTTTATCCCATTGTTTCCCATCTCTCCTCCTCCCCTCCGATCTTAAATGAATCACATATTGAATCACTGCAGCGTGGCTGTATTTGATGATGATTTACAGGGCACTGTCTGCCTTACTCAGTGTGCAGCCTTCAGAGGGAGGAGGTATTCCAGGCAGCAAAGAGCAGGCTGTCAGCACTCAATACATTATTGGTAACAGCCACTTCCTTAAGCTCAGACCGACAGAAGATCGGCCTTCTACATGGACAGGTGCGCAGAGGTGTCTTACATCAGCAGCTTGCCTGGAACAGAATTCCAGTTCTTAGGAACTACGTTCGAATGTGGCACTGGGCAGACACTGTGCTAAGCGTTGTAGTGAACACCTAGGTAGCACAGATTATCACCCTTGGTTTCCTGGAGGCAATTAAATAAGGCAGACCTTTTAAGATAAGCCCTCTTCCCCTCATTAGACAGAAGTATCCAATATGATGAGCAGCAAAGCCTCCAAATCTGCAAACTCAACATAAAGCTGCGTGTAAGAAACGTTAATGCAGTTTTTTTTCTTTTTTTTATCACCTCTCATCAGCATTCCCCTGCCTATTGTTTCCCCTTTTCAACCTCCACTTATCTCCCTCACAAACAAACGAGTCTGTAAGCAGCAGCATGTACAGACGGCTTTGTACCATACCACACTGATACTTGCACATACTGATCTACAGCAGTCAGAGCTGACATTGGTTGTGCACCATACAAAAAAAGAGGTAGGAAAGGGTCCCTAGATAAGGATTATTTAGCTGTATCCTACCAAAAAGAAGGGTAATTTCGCTTTGGGAGAGCGAGCAATGACAGCAGATCCAATTCTCAGAGTTAAGAATTGACTTCAGACCAACCAAACAACAGCTGTGTGATAACTGTACCTCTCTTTAAAGATATATTTAAAAAATTACCGAGCAAGGAGCATTATTAGGAGAAGGGGAATGATGGGTCTGTCTTCTGTCCCCCAGCACAGCTCCCTGTGCCTGTGCCACTGCTCAAGCTGTACAGAACTGGCACACCCAGGTGCTGCCAGGCACAAGAGAAGGCCAGTTTTTCACTTCTCTCTAAGAGGGACAACTCATTCTTGATGCATCCTGAACAGTCTCCAGGCCATTCCACCAGAGATGAATTTGGCTGACTCCTACAAAGAGTCTGCACTGTACTTTTTGTTTGCTAAGCACCGCCAGAGGGCTCAGCGCTGTACAACACACAGATACACGATGCCCCTCCACTCTGCTCTCGTGAGACCTCACCTGGAGTCTTGTGTCCAGTTCTGGGGCCCCCAACACAAGAAGGATGTGGAGCTGTTGGAGCGGGTCCAGAGGAGACCACAAAGATGATCAGAGGGCTGGAACACCTCCCCTACGAGGACAGGCTGAGAGAGTTAGGACTCTTCAGCCTGGAGAAGAGAAGGCTGTGGGGGGACCTGATAGCAACCTTCCAGGACCTGAAGGGGCCTACAGGAAAGCTGGGGAGGGGCTTTTTACAAGGACAGGTAATGACAGGACAAGGGGTAATGGCTACAAACTGAAAGAGGGTAGATTTAGACTAGATAGAAGGAGGAAATTCTTCCCTGTGAGAGTGGTGAGACACTGGAACAGGTTGCCCAGAGAAGTCGTTGATGCCCCCTCCCTGGAAGTATTCAAGGCCAGGCTGGATGGGGCTTTGGGCAGCCTGGTCTGGTGGGAGGTGTCCTTGCCCATGGCAGGGGGGTTGGAACAAGATGATCTCTAAGGTCCCTTCCAACCTGAACCATTCTATGATTCTATGAAATATAGGTCCTGATCTGAAAAGCCCAACACTCAGAAACCATGATTTGCCAGTAACATACTCCTAAGAAACACACTTTCCATCACAACACAAAGACTGAGAGCCAGTCACTCTTGCAAATTACTGATAAAAAAAACCCTGCAGTCTATTTCTGCTATGTATCGTCAATCTATATGGACCAAGATCTTCCTCCCTGAAGCTATCCACTGCTTACCTGCGCCAAATGCCCCCAATTCCATATATCCCATTGCATCTATGACTTCTGAAAAATCTTTCTTAGGAGTCAATTTTTCATCTTAACTTCTGAGCACCGTGTGATGTGTCTGACACTAGCAAGACAAAAGTCAGCCCCTTGGGGTCTTGTCAGCAAAGCTAATGTAAGACAAAATGCTTGTAAGCTTTGATTGAAATACTTCCTCTCTCCCAGCACCAGCTGATGATTCAGAATGATTTTGTCAAGGGTATTCTGCATTACCTCAAAACAGATACTGTGTCAGGCAGGATTTACAGGCCATTTAATTCAATCGTGCCTTCAAAGCAGCTTCAGCAAGCAACAAACACTGTTCAGAAGAGCAGGGAATGTTCAGAGGCCGAGTCAGGGTTAAAGAGAGCATCTCTGATCAGCTGAGGGATGAGAAGCGGTCAAGAACAGAAATGACTGCAACTACTTGTCCTAAGGTATTGCCTTCCATATTGGAATCACCAGAACCTCAGGGACCTCAGCAGGGAGTGCAGAGGGAGATCATAAACATAAAACTAATGACCACAACACCATCGCCATCATCTACGTAAAAGCACTCATAGGCAGAGTACCAGGAGTGTCTGCTCAGATTGAAGTCTCCTGAAGCAGATTCCAGTGTAACAACAGTGTAATGAGTCCAAGCAAAAGTCCATCTAACCCCTGATTCTGCCCTCCACTGACAGGTGCCCAGAGAACAGCAGAATAGTCAGAGTACAGGTACAGTGATATCTAGCCAGAGTACTCTCCCAGCATCTGTGGATTTGTGAATTTCCTGAGCCACAGATGGTGTCTTTGCATTAAAAAGACTTGGTAGAAACTTATTCCTGAATTTTCCAGTCTCTTGAGGCAAGTTAACGTGACTTCTTCTAAGGAAAGTAAAGTACTGACATTTAATCTAGTGAGGCAAAATAATGCAGCACAAGTGTTCAAGGAGACGTCTCAACATCTTTGCATGAAATGTGAGTGCAAGCATCAGCACCTGGAAGCTGAAGACACCTAACTACTTCAGAAAGCACACCGCAGCTCACAGGTACCACAGCCCAACAGCCAGCAGGGCCAGCCTTGTACATTCATGGGGACAGTTCTGCCCCCGACGCGATGTCACTAAAGCCAGCCCGGTGTTCGGCTCAGCTGAATGAAATAGAAGATAGAAGTCCTCTCCACTCCCAACACAATGCATTTACTCTTCCAGACTTTTAGACACATTCTCCTTAAGCAATGGAATTCTCAGGTATTAAGAGCAGTAAAGGGTGTGAGCCCCTCTTTTTACACTTACATTTTTGCATGTATAGCACAGACATACCATGAGAAGTCACCTCTGTCCAAAACAGACAACACTCATCGATGGGGCAGACAACAGCGTCTCCTTACACAGGATTTGGGCAAGATTAACATCTCTCAAGCCACATGGGAAATTTATAGCAGAATTTGAACTTTAAGCTCCAGTAGAAAAGCCCTAATCATCAAACCTATGGCTGCATATGCTGATCTCACATGGCAGCCAGTGTCCCCACATCAGAAGCTACGGGTGTAGACCACGGGTGTCCAACCCATCGCTTGTCTGGGCCTCACTGACTGAAGAGGTTAGAAGCTGTAGATGTAGACCATGGGTGTCCAACCTTTTGGCTTGACTGGGCCTCACTGAGTGAAGAAGAATCGTCTTGGGCCACATATAAAATATGTAATACAGTTAATGCATATAAGTAACAAAACTGGTATATTTTTTATTAAAACAAAAAAAGAAGAGGGCAATGGAAACATAAAACTAGTGGGATATCTGACCTTGTTTTTCTGAAATGAATGTGTTAAGCTATCATTTTACAAAATAACACAAGTTTAACAACTAAATAAGAAAACTTATACATCTGATTAATAACAAAAAACACGTGCTGTCACAGGCACACACGTGCAGGCAGGCTGAAATCTTATCATCAGCAATCCCTGCACTTTGCTTGCTAAGTAGCACAAGCACACGCACGTTTTGATTCAGCTGGGTCTCCACTCAACTCAACTGAGATGCGTACGCACTGTGCCCTTCCCTCCCCAGCATTCCATCGTTGCCTACACAGCCTACACTCAAGCTACACGCCATGGACTCGTGATGAATATTGCTACAAAGCACAGAATGATGCTCAACGTTTACAATCTTGTGGGGCCACGTTACTATCTGTCCCAGGCCACAGGCTGGGCATGCATGGTGTAGAACACTCAGTCTTGTGCCTTTTAGCCCAATAACAGCCCTGTGCTTCTGTCCCTTATTTGGTACGGGCACTTTCTGTGTTTAATTTCTTTCTCTAAACATACATACATATAAAATATACGTAGCAAAATCAACATGTGTGGTCTAACCTGTGTTCAATAAGACACTGTATTTACCTTTCTGGCATTCCTGGAGAATGAAGACAACATCCTACCAGCGTTCATCCTCCTAATCATAAGCCAAGATGAAATGTTAAGCCCTGAAGAAACAAATTTCATCCCAACTGATAGGCATCCTATTTAATGTATTCTGCATTTAACATAACAGTCATTTAGGAGATAAAGGCCAGCTATCACCACCAAAAAGAGCCAAGGTAAACACGAGCTGCAGCGTGGAGACTCTGAAATGCACAAGCAGGAGCATCACAACCACAGACTTATCTAATGGGGACACTTGAGGAAATCATCATGAATTAACACAGAAGTTTGTTCAACTGGGCTAAATCCTTGTGACCTCAATGGGATTTTTCTTCTTTCACTTCCAAAGTTAATGAAGCTAAATTGAATTAAGATGACTTATTTCTGAAATAGGCTGCTCACAAACAGTCTAAGGCAGGTTAACTGCCTCATTTTGAATTCACATCTGCAGCCAATGTGAAGAAATTTTCTACGTTCTTATGTCTGGAGAGCAACTTTCTGAATTTATGACGGTGTATTTTTGCAATTAGTAGTCATTACACCACAAAGACACAGCACAGTTCAAGAATTCATTGGGCCAGGATTTATGTGGATAGAGTTAGGGGCCAGAGGAGAGGATTTAGATCATTTAGTCCTGACCTTCTGTTAAACGAAGGACAGTTTTTCCTACACAAATTCCACTAACGTCCGGGTTGAGAATATTTTCCCAAGAAAAAAAAAATCACTCATTCTCCAAGAAGAAACCATTTCACACAGGGAATCCACTGCTTCTGCTTCCCTTGGTGGTTTGCAACACCTCCCTCAAGCTAACATCATATTTTAAAAGTCTGCTACTTTTCATTTGAATTTGCTGAGGTCAATTCTAGATCCCAGTGGTTCCTGTTACACTTTCTTCTCAGAAATTAAAGCACTTTTAACGCTGGTGGGTTTTGCCTAGGAAGTCCCTTAGCTGAGGAGCTTTAACTTTTTTTTTCCTGTAATTTATTTTAGGTTCTTATCAAAACATAAAACACAGCAGGGCTTGTGCTGTAAATAGCAGCAGTCCACCTTCAACCAATATTCATCACTGAATTCAAGGGCTATCACCAATTCACATTGTGCAGAACCCTGGCCCATACAAACATACACAACTAGAGACTGATGGGGTCCAATACAATGCTCTTCTTTCTATAAACTCAAATTACTGCCAACAGGGAAAAGAGGGTTATGAACTTACATAACTGTGTTTACAAATACATATGTGCATTATGCACATAACATAAAAGGATGAAGATCTAGTAGACTGGGTTATTATCACATATATTAATTCACAACTGATTAATAGCCACAGCATGATCCAGTCTGGATTCCACTGGGATTAATAGGAAATTTACCATTCTCTGCACTGGAGAACAAATCTCTTCTCCTTCTTCCTTCTCTCGTGGTCATTAGGAGTACGTTCACCAGCGTGGAAGCTCTCAGACCTCCAACACGGTGTGAGCACTCGTCATCCTTAACAGAGCTCAAACGGCTGGGAAGTGAGCAGGTCACTGAGACACACAGCGAGGCCCTGGTGAGGCACACTGCCCCACATGGGACACCCCAACGTCACTCCAGCATTCAGCCTCTCTCTCCAGGGCAGAAGTGAGTAGGAGAATCACAGCAGGCCGTCAAGCTGTTTCTCTTCCTGCATACACCCACACACACAGACAAAACAAAACCCATGCTGATTAGACGAAGCTCGTGATGCTCTGCAGCACTGAACTCGTGTGCAAAACAGTCACCAAAGCCATCAAGGCTGATGACACTGACCCAGGGATCCAAAAGACATCCACCTCCAGCTTACAGCACGTGCCCTGCAATTCTCACAGCTGGGACAACGAGCACCCAGAGAAAACCTACTCAACTGTGAGATATTCACCTTGAAACGCGTCCTCAACTTAGGATTGGTAGAAGGTTATTAACTGAAATGGTGGCACAGCACATCCCCAGATTAGGCCGTTTCAAAAGCTACTGACACAGTGAATGGGGAATTCTGGCTGGCAGAATTCCCAGAACATGCTGAAGGCAGGCAGGCCCAGAAAGGCTGCATGAGGCCAAAGCAGTGCCGAGCTCAACGCTACGGTCTCGCTTCTGTGCTCAGCATCACCACGGACTCCTGCCTTAGCTGCATAAAGAGAACTGATGACCAGATGCTGTTTGGCTCTTGACCTTAGCTTGAGGGAGCTGGACTCCTGACCTGGGTAAGCGCAACTATGTGTTGTACTCCACTTCTCTCTCCTGCACGTGGACACAAGTGTTTTCAGACTGTGACACGGTTATATGGCAGCTACGTATAATCTCCAGTAGAGAAGCAGAGAGGTTTAAAATGCCACCAGATGTTAAACGTTAAGACTCACTACCAGGCTTCTGGCCCCTGCTGCAAGGGGTGGGAAGAGATTGCCTAGTAAATAAATATGGCTTTGTCCAAAAATCACTTCACTCATCATGGACCCTGTCCTGAAACAACCCTCACCATCTGCTCAAGCCCTTTACCATCTCCAGCAACAAGCTCTGCTTGAAAACCTGCATACGATGGGCACTTTCACCCAGATTTCCTGTTTTTTGAAGTACTCCTTGACGTGTTGTGGTATTAGTCACTATGGTGATTGATTTGTGTTTAATGAGCTCATGTTATTGGTTGAGATTTTTGTACTGTGAGTCATGCAGGTTTCCTCTGGTAAAATGCACGTGGAGATATTGCCATCCAGATCAGCGCCAGATTAGCCAAGAACTTCAGCTCACCCATTTTAACATTCCCAGGTGAAGTCAACTTTATGATGAGGAAGATAATCTTCTGCAGAGTAAATATCCAGTTAATAATGGACCTATTGTACTGTTGATTTGATGACACGGCAGCCAGTTTTAATTTAGCATGTCTTAACTATCAAGTGATTTCAATGATAGTACAGGGGCCTGCTAAATGAAAGTAACGCTGCTCAAATTTGTGTGTACATGCAAAAGGAGAAAGAAAAAACAGCTGCTCCTGAGCCAACAGCAAATGGAATTAAGTCTTGTTAGAACTGGTGACATTTGAACGCATCAGAGGAGCACTCCATTGAGTGCAACCCAGTGGTCGTGGTCCAAAGGACAGAACATTTGACTGGGAAATCAAGACATTTATCGCTGAGTGCAAACTTCATTGCATGTCTGGCAAATCACCTCTTAGCATCTCAGTTTGTCCATCTGTTGGAAGGGGACAATGATACTGAACTGCTTTGCATTGTACTTTGGAAATGGGTCATGAAGGGAAATACAGGAGCTAGATTTTGTGTGCTTGTTTAGGGCTTTCTACACCTTCAGATTTATGTTCGGTGTCTGGGCCAGACTAGCTGCTTGTCCTACTTCCACAGGTTGGGGATTAAGTAAACAAAACAGCTCAAACTGCAAGGGAGACAGAAAATGGTTCCACACTGAACTATCATTAAGTTAAGAAGACACTTAACTGCTCCAGGTCGCTAATTTCCATAGGAAACAAGCCATGTAAATCAAACGATTAAAGAATACCTATCACCAAAGGCAGTTGGTCCTCTGCTGGCAAGGGCTCACCCATCTCTTTGGTGACCCCAGGCTATTACCTTACACTACAACCTGTAACAGGCCTTCTTAAAACCCATTCGCTGCTTGGATTTTGGATGTCACGGTCCCTGTCCTGCAGAGCTGACCAAGCAAAGAGAAAAAGAAGACACATGATGAAAAGCACACCTGGGAAGCTCACAGTATCCCTGCTGAGCACCCTGCTAAATGCTGTGGCCACGTTTCTACTACATCCCACCACCGACGCAAGAGATTTTTACAAACACAAGCAGCTTTTTGTCTCAGTACTTAACTAAGAGAACCCCCCAGCTGGCTGGACCTGGGCCCGCAGGTAGCTTGTGGCAGAACCCAGGGGCTCTTTCTCTGGCCAGCCTTTCTCACAGAGATGTGAGCCACAACTCTCAGCGCACAGCAGATACCCCCGTAATTGCTGAAGCAGCTCCTTTCTAGTTACATTTTTCAGTACGTTTTTTTTTTCATCACATTGTGAGCTGAATCACAGATGAATGCCAAAGAGCTTCTAATTACATAGTAACAGTAGCAATTGCATAACCTCCTTCCAGCTCCTGCAGCAGCTCAGCCCCACACGCGCCAGCAGAATGTCACATTTTTCCATGCTTTAAGTATCTCTTTTCACTAACACTGCAGCCAGTTGCTTCTAACATTGCAGAAAAGAATGAAAAACGCTGGGATTAAACCTCTACAAACCCTAATGGCATGTTTACAATGGTCTTCAGGTTCATTCTTAACCACTAGGTCTATGACCTTCTAGTAAATTATACTACACTGGAAGGTTTTAGCTGTTCCAACTCCACTGTAAACATGCAAACTTGAGCCATCTGTGCTTTTTTAATATTTCCTGTAAAGCCTATCACTACACCAATCTGCTGTTTCAATTGGCGGCACAAGAAGTCATTGTGTGCTAATTTTTCCCAAGGGCACTTGATGCACTTTATTAAATAGGGTTTTTTTTTCTTCCTCATTAAGGTCTTTCCACAACAATAAAACTATATTTTGGATAATCAGGCCAGCAGGCATTGTGTTGTTTTGTATGAAGGAAAAAAAAAACCAATCCCAGCCATGCTGTGCTTCTACCCAAGAACAATACAGAGGGAAATAAAGTTTGTAAAGCCATTGCAAGTGTTTCTTCCAGGGCTCCTGCAGGAAAAGCACTGTGAAAGTACTGCAGCTGATGATGGGAAGAACTTGGCCCAACATTCCAGAGGCTGACAAAGGATCAGGTTCTTTCTGAGGCATCCAGATTTTGCTGGGCCGTACGCTTCTCACACACCTCCAATGGCTGTTGACTGCCGGAGCTCAGAGCATGTGAGGGGGAACTAAAATGCCAAACTGGATCAGACCCACGGCTCACCTCGCTCCGTGTCCCGTTTCTGGGAGGCACACACCAGATGTCTCAGCAGAAAGTGCAAAGGCATGAAGGTCTCAGGCCTTTATAAAGCCTTTATCTCCTATCAGACTGTCCTGACCTGCAATAAGGTTGGTTTTTCCTCCTCTTTTCCTCCTGCTATCATCATAAAACCTGTTAAGGTATCACTCTTATTGTAGAGTGTTTTCCCAAAGGCCAAGGCAAGCAAGGAATAGAGAGGGAAAAAAGTGGAATTTCATGAGTTTTAAACTGTATCTATAAAGAAGCATTGGAATAAGTGACTTTCAAAAGCCAGCACAGGATAAATGAGAAGTATGTACAGAACAGCCTTTGAGGCAGGTTGCATAGCAATTCATTTAAAAATCTTTGTCTTTAAAACGTGCAGAGTACATCCTTCTCTCTACTTCTCAGTGATGTGACCAATAACCGCAGTCACAGTAAAACCAGCCCCTAAGAAACGTGGGGGGATTCTGGTCAGGGTGATTCAAGCAGATTCCCGAATTTAAGGCCAGAAAGGACAATTGTGAGCTGCAGCTCAAGCAACTGCCTCGCACAAAAGGACCGCTGATCATTTTTTCCCCAAAGCAACCTTTACTTTCCTCAAAAAAAAAACATTACCAAGTCACACGACACACTCATTCTCAGCGACTTTGACACTTCTGCTCGCAGAGCTGTGCCAGAAGAGGAGGCCGAAGCAGGTGTGCAAATACCAAGCACTGGTCCAATGCCCATCAATTTAATCAGACGTGCTGATCGGTGAATGAGGGGTGAAACAATCGAACCAACCCCGCACCCTCTGAAGCTGCTGCTACAAAAATCACAGCTGAAAGGGGAGGGAGGGAGGGAGCTCCCAGCAGCAGAAGGCACGCGAGCCGTGCAGCTGAAGGGTGCAGAGCTGCTCGTGGGTGCACCCAGCACCTTAGGAGCAGGGAGGCTTAGTGCTTTGAGTTGGTCCTTTCTTTCTCGAATGGCTTTTAGTTCTGATCCTCAGCGAGAAGAAAGGGGTTCTTGTTTGATAAGAAGGGATGATAACCTGCACCCCAGCCAATAAAAGGGATTAACCCGAGACTGAAGGCTCAATACCAGGCTCTTGCCGATGCACAGTTCAATTAGACTAAAAGCTGTCCGGCAGCATTAAGGCAAGTTACCTTCATTTTCAGCTCCAGTGAAACAGACCCCAGATGACAGGAGACGCAAACAAGGACTTTTTCACTTTTCACAATTGCTTTCATCCTGCGATGCCAATATTATTAGACTTTAAAGAAACTGGAAAAATCAGAGGAGTGCTCAAAGTAGGTGGTCTCTGCGTGTTCCCTGCATCCGGGCACGTAAGGCTGCACAGCGCACTCAGTAAGCGCAGCAATGTGGCTTGCACTTCATTTCTTCAGTTCATTTTCATTTTCACCTAATAAAATCAATTTTCAACCCAAAGTGATAGCCTACAGATATCACTTCAGCAGCCCAGGATGTAAACACTTGAGACAGCCCCGCAGCTCCAGCTCCCGGCGCTGCCCGAGGACAGCAGCCCGTTCCTCCGAGGCAGCCTGCTTTCATCCCCCACACCTGGCTCAATCACCACGAGCATCTGGCTCTTTTCAGCAGCAGGGGTCAACACGCTTTCAAAAAAGTAGTCAGGATCATGACTAACTTTTTACACACAGGGAAACGGAGGCACAGAGAAGCATGGCTCGATTAAGGCCATCGCTTTGGGATGATGACACAGGGAACAGCACACACAGGTCCAAAGCACTGCTCCGTGCCCTCTCATCCTGCTGTCCAAACACAGCCAGACCAAGTCATCAGCTCATTGCCATTGGAGACTTTCATTTTTGTTTTAGCAGAGCAAACAAACCATCCTGAAGTCCTGGAAGCCTGTTTATGGGCAATACGAGCAACTTTTTTGCTATTTCTCATATAAATAAATCTTGGAGATCATTCCTAGAACCACAGTATCTCCCTATACGCAACCAAAGGATGTCAACAGATGGCAAAAGTATTAAAAGTAACATTTCCGACTTCCATGGAAGCTAGCTTATAGGTGGAATGGGGTTTTTGTTTTGTTGTTGCTGGTGGTTTTTTTTAAATCACTTTTCCACTCTTTGGCCCATGGCAATGTCCCATCTTTGATGCACAAATGGTCACAGGCAGGAATACTTGATCAGCTTCAAAAGAGAAACCTTGAGCTGCCCCAGCACCAGGAAAGAGCACAGTGCACACGCTGGGGTGGGAAAAGCAGCGAGGGAAGACTTGCTCAGGGCAACCTCCTTAACCTGCTCCAGCCCAAACAAGCTAAAAATGGGCCTTCCATTCTTAAACAGCTGCAAAAACAACAAGGAGGCTTGAAAATTAAAACGCAGTGAAAATACTCTCACAACATGAAGATAACCAAAAGACCTTTTCCCCAGTTATGTCATTGAGATACTGGCACTGAAGTCACAGCAGGAATGAAGATAGGGTGAGTGAGATACACAGACTCAGGATACATTTTTGCCTATAAACAACTAAACTCTCCAAAACACCAACCATCAATGGCACAAATAGGTCCCATAAAGCTGATTTCTCCTTTCACCAGTCTATGTGCCTGACGGTAAGAGAGAAAAGCTGCACACTTCAGTCTTCTAGGTTACAGTGGAAGAAAGACCTCTGCAAAGTGCTCTGCTCTTCTCCCCACACTTATGCATCACTTGATTCAGAGAAAGCTAATTTTTCCCCAGTCCCTGTCGCCCTCCTGGGTACAATGTGTTTTATGGAGAAGAAAACACTGTGGTATTCTCAATGACCATTCACAACCCTGGGGATGTTATTCTTCAAGAAATGTTCTCTGAACATTTCAACAGTTGAAACAGTTCTGAAAGAATTTGTAAGTCCAGAGCAAGCCAGCAAACCCCCATGCGTTAACTGGATGGGGTGACGATACTGAGGTGCTGGAGGAATGGCACAACAGGACTTGTGCATCTCAGCTGAACACTGAGGGTAATCCAAACTGCCAGTGTCACTGTAATACATACCCTTGTCACTCCAATAAATTAATACAAACAAAAGGTGGCAAGGATTAAATGAATGTAACAGCACTGTAAGCGCTAAATGTTTGGAAGGGTCAAGACAGTACAAACAAAGAAGCATTCTCTTTGATAACAAATACACAAGGTTTGTTTTAAGCATAAATACAGTTGGGTATCTTTCAGGTCACAAACGTAAATTAGAATAAAACAAGGAATAATTGCTAACAGCATCTTTCAAAACACTGTTTCTGAAAAACTTGTGACTCTTAACTAAAACTACCCACTAAGAACGACCAGTTGGCCTTGATTAAATGTTGCGTGACCCTGGTTAACTTCACAAAATCCTAAGGAAAAAAAAAGAAAAATGAGATAAAGAAATCCAAGTGCAGGTGCAACAGTATCTTAGGTACACAGATAGGGTGTAAAATTTTGTCATTTATTCCATTACAACTAAAGGGTTACTGCTCTAAAAAACGGCGCTCAGAAAATCAGCGGAATCTGCCAGACTGAGAAGTGCCAAATGGGCCCAGAAATTTCATCTCGCTGGACTGACACAGGGGTGAAGATGTCCTGATGTGCTCCAGCCATCCAGGAGGAGAAGCCAAGCCAGCTGCTTGGCTCTTCATTCCTGTATGGTGGCCTCCCCATGCCAGCCCATACCTGCTTGCTTGAACGGGGAACTGATCAATCCTGGAGAAACAGCGAAAGAGAGATGGACTGGCTACAGCTGGAGTGCCAAGATAAATGCCTTCCACTCACAGCACTATGAAATGACCGAGTGGCAAATATCCAAACTTTTGATATGGAGACAACACGTCAGAGACTGAAGCCATTCTGATAGCCCATGGCAGCCTTGTTTGCGTGCATTTCCCTGGTGTAAATAAAACCACCAAACAACAGCTCGAGGACTATCCAAGTGAGGCTGCCAAAAAAAACTACTATTTTTTTTTTTTTTTTAAACCCAGATCATTCCAGAAATTCCTTTTTCCCTGGCCTGCAAGCGGAACAAACATCCCATTTGCTGCCACATCCCCACCACCCCAGGCAGGGCCAGGTCTTCCATATTAATCAATGGTCACCTCGCCCTGGGCAAAGGTTGCTGACTGCTGTGTGTGGGAAACAGGAAAGGCAGCCGAGAAGCTTAAAATCAAGTTGTGAGACTGCTTGTTTCATTCAAGCAGACCTGTCTACAAGCAAAAAAAATTATGTTTTTTTTTTTTCCCCTGTAGCTCTTAAAATAAATTGAACTGTGAAAATTTGCTGGAGTGACATTGTTTTTATAACCAATCACGTAAACATGCCTGAGATCACATCAGTGCAGTTGAACTTCAATCCGGGCAGTGGTCGGCCCACAGAGGTCACTGCGCCCAGAGCTGACCCCAGCAGGCACTCCTTGGTGACTTTCTCTTTCCAAAGCATTATGACAGATCTCAGCTTGACCCCTGGAAGTTGGCTGGATTTCATGTGTCTGCCAGCAGCAGCGAGAGGACCCCCAGCAGGGAGCTGCTGAGCACAGAGCCCTGGCCCCACGGGCGCAGCATGGCAAGGCAAGGCCAGCCCCAGCCGTGGGCAGCGAGCAAACTGCAGAGAGGCCCTGGGCTGCTGTGGAAAGCTTGCTAGGAGGATGACAGTCATGCCTAACAAGGGAGCTTGGTTTTCCTTGGCAGCTCTCCTTGAGGCAGATTTTGCAGGGAAAGATAACCCAGGTTGGCTTGATGTGACTGTTCACAGACAGCAAACGCCCACCTGACTCCAGATTGGCAGAAGTGTTTAACCAAAGCAGCTGGCATTTAGGAAATACGATCACAATCTGCCTGCAAAGCTGATCTGCAAAGCCAGGGATAGGTGCCCTGGGAGCACCAAGCCCAACAACCAGCATTAAGATGCAAGAGCAGCAGTGAATACAGAGTTAACGGTAGTAGCTAATCATTACTGCACAACCTACAAAGCTGAAGTATCACCTTTTTGAATAACTCCAAATCCTTTCCTTGGTCAGAGGTAGCATGGCACTGTTAGCAGAGTTTGGGCAGCCCTTCTGGCACTGCCCCATTCCCATCCCCTCACTGCCCCTTCACGCTCCTCTTGCTCCATGGTATCATTACCTCATTTTAATACTTCCTGTGCTTTGGTTGAACTACAGCTTTCACTAAATATCTGAATCATTCCATGCAATGTAGCCTTTGACGATTTTCAATGATTGATCATGAACAGTTCCCCAGGAATCATCATCACTGTCAACAATCTGTTCAGCTACATTTCCTAGCTTAACTTCAACGCAAAACCAACATCGGCACAGTGCCCAGGATATCAGTTCTTCCTAAATTGGGAAATAATTTGGAATAAATCAGGAATAAATCAATGCTTTTCACATAACACACACTAAGGACTATAACCTTTCAGAGGCAAAGTAGGTAAAAGAGCCAGAGGAAGGTGCTACAGCAACAAGGCACTGCAGGAACACTGCAATGCATTTCGGCATTACCTACTGAACACAGCACAGACTGCAGCTCTCAGCAGACATCCACCCAACTATTTCCCCCGTAGTTTGGTGCTTCCCCAGTAGCTTTAAATTCTTGTCATTGTCAAGAACAACTTCTCCTTCCAATAAAACAACTGCATTACTTTGATCTGTAGAAAGTTTCTGCAGTCCAAGAGTCTGGCCTTGAGTCTTGTTTCTGAGCAGAGCCTGTCCAGTGCTAACTTGTACTGCAGCTGCATCTAAACAGGACTAAAACTGTCTGATTTCCAAACTGCAAATCTGTTTGTATCTCATTTTGACTTTAAATCAGCACTAGTTACCACCTTGCCTTCCATCACGCAGTCTAATTCATCAGTACACTCAAGGGCTCATGCATGAAACCATGCACATTATAAAGATTGCACTGAAGTGCAAGCACTGAGATGACCTCAATACGAGAGCCCAAGCCAACCACCACACCTCTTCACCTTGACAAACATTCAGGAGGTACAGAACTAACCAGGCACACTAATGTCCAAGGAAGAAAGTGAGAACTTCAAACTCTTCTTAATGGAGTTAAAACTTTTTTTTTTTTTT
>WBMW01003103.1:24872-60542 GCA_013396635.1 Penelope pileata
TAAAGTCTCTGAGAATGTGGCCTTTCACTAACATAAACAGTTTCAAAGAATGGTTGTGGCACAGGAGCAGTGACTGGAAAATCTGTGTAAGAACTGTTGTCATAGTGGATTTCCCATAGGGATTATTTTAATCTAGGGAAGCCATTAAAGACATTGGTTTGACTGGAGGATCTCAAGTTTTTTTTTTTCCTTCCCCCCTCTCCAGACACATACATCAAACTCTATTGGGCTGTCATGTTATCTCCAGTGCTCGCTGAAAAATCCACGGCAGCATTAAAAAGAAAACATTTGATGGTCTTGTGAACTGCTAAGAGTTATCAGTATTAAGGCGTTAATAACGCCATAATCTGAGGCTGATAATTACTCCCCTCATTGGCGATGCAATTTAGCTGCTTAGCACACGGCAGCTATGAAGCAGACCAGATTCCAAGCAGGGACCTTGGAGTACACTGTCCTAAGAGAAATGAAAATTAAAACAGAAAACAAAGAAAAGCAATAAGGAAAAGCAAGCAAGGTTCTTGAAATGCAAGAACAGAAGGTGCTGTGTACTAAAACTTTGAAGGAACAGATCTACTGAGGTGAAAGCCGTACAGCCACTGGACGGGTTATAAAAAAAGAAGCCAGTCCACTGACTCTGAGAGTTTTGTCTCTCTCAGTGGCTTACACTTGTACATTAAGAGTTTTTTTTTAAAAGCACATAACTTTCATTGTCACAAGATGTCTGACAATGAGAGTTTCTCCTCACATCATACGCAGGTTAGTCAATTCGTGTGGGAGTCCCTTCCCAAACAAATTATTTCAGCTCCCCCTCCGCTGATTCAAATGAAGGGTTTGACCAAAAGCCACCAAAACCAACAGGAAACTTTCCATCAGTCAGTGGGCACCAGACTAGTCTAAGGGAGATGCGTATCGACATTCATTTCCAACTGGGACAACCAACACCAGCAAAACCATCACACTTAGCTTGCTTCCAGGGCGTGAAATGAGGCTGATCCTAGCTACTCTGCAAACGAGGGAGAAAACAAGAAAACTGAACGCAAAGGCTCACTCAGCTAATTCTGTTAGGAGCAGTTGTTGAGAGAAGCTGGAGAAGAGTCATTTCCTGCTGGTCCCAGGGTAGGCACCCAGCGTGCAGTGAAGCCATCCAGTTGTTGTGCTTCTGCACGTGATACCAACAAAAAATGCAGAAGTTGTCATTAAATCCAGTTTGGAAAAAAAACATTCAGAAGTGCAAAAAATTCTAAAAATGAACTTTCCAGCCACAGTATTAACTGAGCCACATTATACATCCTGTACACTGTAAAGCATAGATTAAATAATAAACAGTAACACATTACATTTAACGAGGAAAGCTGAACTGGAAAATGCCTTCTAGTCTCACACTGTGCGACTGGGTTGGTGATTCAAAACACATATTTTTGGACTCTCCTTGCTCTGAGCTTTGGATTCCCAAGCTTTCATATTGTTCTAGAGTTCACTTTTCGCAGTTATTTCAAGCATAGGAGGATTTTTAAGAACAGTGGAATCTCAACAACTTCTTCCATTGTAAATGTTTTAGGGATCGATACCTAATGCAGCTTTGACAGAGCTACCAGTAAATGAAGTGTCTTGGATTCTAGCAGCCTTCACCTGGGCCATCAGTAGCAGACCATGGCTTCCTTCATATCACTGGATACATTACACCACCATCCTCTGTAGGACTTAGCAATGCTGGTACTCAACTGCAGCGAGTTATCAGGCTCCTGAGCCAACGTGGGGCAAAAAGTAAGGATCAAAATGATCCCATGCTTTGAGAAAAGAAAAAAAAAAANTGTTTTAAAAAAAAAAAAAAAAAAAAAAAAACGCTCCTTGCTTAGCTTTATTAAAACAGCCTTTACTCTCAAGAACAGCAGGTACGCAAGAGCTTCAATCCCACAGGGTTCTATGATGTTTAATTTCCCAAATCTCAAAGTTGCTTTTGAGATGGGTCTAAATCATTGGATGCTTCCATGGAGATTATCCTTCATCATTAAAGTTTCTGTGACTATATGCAGTCATCTCAACTTTTACAGTTCCATGAACAAGGATATTCTGCAAACAAATTATGTTTCTTCCTTGCCTTACACTCAGGGCTACAAAACAAACACGAAGTTTCTCTTCAGAGACTTTTCAGAATGCAAAAATTTCATTAAACCACAAGGAGGAAAATTTACTTTATGCACGCTCTCACAATTCAAAATCCCCTCAAAATTTCTAAAAAAAAAAAAAAAAAATCACCTTAGGGCTAACAACAAGCACAGAAAATTTCAGAGCAAAAAGAGTTTAAGAAAGTTATTAGCAAAAGTTATTAGCCAAGAGTGAGGATTAGACCTCTGCCTTAACAACTGCATTTGCTATTGCAACAACTATAATCATTTTTACACAGGGGCTGTACAGCAAATTAATTTTCCTAAGGCATGACAGTCAATCTTAGCAACACCATGTTTGTGTGCACTGACATGCACATCACCACCCCATCCCCACCTAACACAGAGCTGCTTTGGCACACAGCACAAATGAACAACTCTTCCGTGGGCTGCTAGTCATGGGGCTTAGCTCTTTGTTCTCTTTCCCAGACACGTGTGAAATAAATAGAATTTAGCTCTAAGGCAGTTTACAGAAGCTTTGCTGTCTCTGATAGGCATTATCTGTTTTGCAGCACAACCACAATAACATCACGCTGATGTATAGCAGCGATGTGGTGGATGGTGGCGATGCTGCGTGGAAGACGACCCCAACTTGAGCACAACAGCAGCCGTGCCCGTGGATGCCCCTGAAAAGGGTCCCCACTGACTCTGATCCCTTTGTGTAAGAACCTCAGGCTTCAGCCTGTATCAAGAACAGTTTGGAATGGCTCCTCCAGAGGAAGGTGCAATGAGAAGTTCAGAAGTGTGGCTGTTACGTGGGAGCTAAGAAGAGCTGGTGTCAGTTCCCCACCTTACCACCTTCAGGCAAGTCACATCTGCACCACTGCTTTGAGCGTAGGGACCCATGAATGTATAGGAATCTGTGTCTCAGTTCTCTTCCTCTAAGGGTAAGAGATTAAATTCTCTCTACATCTGAAAGGTTTGGGAAAACAAATACGGACAGGCTGAGAAAGTTAGGACTGTTCTGCCTGGAGAAGAGAAGGCTGCGGGGGCACCTGATAGCAGCCTTCCAGGACCTGAAGGGGCCTACAGGAAAGCTGGGGAGGGGCTTTTTACAAGGACAGGTAATGACAGGACAAGGGGTAATGGTTATAAACTGAAAGAGGGTAGATTTAGACTAGATAGAAGGAGGAAATTCTTCACCGTGAGGGTGGTGAGACACTGGAACAGGTTGCCCAGAGAAGCTGTGGATGCCCCCTCCCTGGAAGTATTCAAGGCCAGGCTGGATGGGGCTTTGGGCAGCCTGGTCTGGTGGGAGGTGTCCTTGCCCACGGCAGCAGGGTTGGAACAAGATGATCTCTAGGATCCCTTCCAACCTGAACCATTCTATGATTCTATGAATTATCAAGCACCCATGCATCCTCCTATGAATAAAAATGAATAAAACCCATCACAGGTGACTACAAGAAGGTTTCTGCCCAGTCCCCATTATTCAGACATGGAGTTTGTGCCCTCCAGCCTGAGGATTTCTCTGTCTTCCAAAACCTGAGGATTTTATTTTTCCTCTTAACACCATTACTAGCAATACAAAAAGCATCAGATGTATCACCTACCACAAATCAAGTTTGGGGTGAATTTCATCTCAAACCTCACTTGACTGAACTTATGCTGTAGAAAAATCAGGAAAAGGTTGACGAGTCCCTGTGAATTCAGAGCACCTCACCTATATCATCAGCATCTCCAAAGTTACAGACTTGGGCCAAGAAAAAAAAAAAATCATTTCATAGATGTTACAATTAAGTAATGTCCATTTATTTTGTGTTTCTCTCTGTTTTCCTGCATTGCAGTAAGAGTATAAATCCTACTTGAAAAATCCCCTTTTACAAGTTAAAAATCTCCAAAGACTTATAAGCTGATGTGAAAGATTGACTTAATTGAGCAGTGTATTTTTGGTTTACTAAAGAAACCTTAATCCTTTGATTAAACTGATGTACAGTTTTTAGAGAGATTAGCAAATCTAAAATGCATTAAATTCCAGGGCAATAAAACCATTCTGACGGTATTGACAACAGACATAGATGTAAAACCATGCATAATACAGAAAGGGTTGCCAATTATCGTGAGCTCTGATTATTTCTGGGTTCTCTATTAAATCCATGAGATTGCATTTATTTTAATCTAGATGTTATAATCATATGTTACAGTGTAAGTACTTATAGATGTGATCATTAACCTACTGATGTGAGCAGAGACCAGCTGTGCTAGCTATTTAGCAACAGCTCCATTCTGGATGGAACAAATCCAGAACGGATTTTGTCTTCCTCCTTTCCTCTCCACTCTCTTTAAAGAATCCATGTTAATGCTTTAGGGCAGAGTTCAGGAAAGCAGCTCTGAAACCAACCTGCAGCTGAGGGCAGATGTCTCAGGTGTTGGACCAGTGCACTCACACACATACCTCTGCCAGTCCCTGCAGCTGAAAACAGCACTTCCTAAGGTACCTTCACCCACCTTCACTTTTTCTGTCACCTTCATGCACTGGGTGCCATCCCAAAGGGACACTAACCAGCACAAAATAAGCTGTCTTCAGTGCTTTCCGTTCTGTTGCCCAGTTCACGATTCTCTGTACACTGCTGTCACTGTAAGGATCATGGCAAGCTCTGGGTGAGGAATACAGCCCTTGCACTTGGGTGTCCCGTTTGGCAGCTTCATATGAACTCTGCATCTTGCCCTCTGTGCCTGTCTGTTTTTTCATATCACAGAACCATACAGTAATTTAGGTCAGACAGGAACAGCTGCTCCAGCCCCCTGCTCAGAGCAGGGTCAGCCTCACAGTCAGGTCAGGTTGCTCAGGGTCACAGACAGGAAAGCCTTGTGTACAACTGAAAGGTCCTTCCTTTGCATGGGCCAGGCTGTGGTCCACAAGGTCCGGGGATGCGATCTGCCGGTACCAAACCACACAGAACAGCAGTTTGAACTACAAGTTGAGACAACAAGGGGATGGAAGTGGCAGCAAGGCTACTGGATAAGCAGAAGGCCTTCCAGAATTCAAAAAAGCCTGGAGAACCTGTGCTTTAGTTCACAGCTGGTACCACTGGGGCAGATTGGGGCTTGCTTAAGTCTTGATATGAACCACAGCCAAGAGAACCAGCTGACCTGAAGGGCCCTGCAAAAGAAAGAGAACTCCCTGCTGTCAGAAGGCACAAAGCCTCTGAGGCCCACAGCATCATCTTCTGGCACTGCTGGCACACTTTCACCATGAGGCCCCAGAAGGCAGCAAGCAGGAACAGAAGAACCCAGGCTCTATCTCAGTCTCTGTCAGAGAAGCGGGCTGTCACCCAGGTACCAGCCAGTACAGCTCTTTAGGCAGCCTAATCCAAACACAAAGCTGAGCTTCCCAGGATACACTAGAGAATGAATGGGGCATTCCCAAGGTTTGCGCAACTGAGGCCAGGACACCTTGTTTATGAAGGGAGAGCTGTTAAAGTGGGGAAAGCACTGGCCCAATGTTCCTACACCTTCCGCATGACCTTGGGATTACCACATCTCTTCGTCCTCCCCAGCCCTTTGGTCACTTAGCACCTCCAAAGTAGAAATCATAGACTGATTAAGGTTGGAAATGATCTCTAAGATCACCGTGTCCAATCGTCAACCCATCCCCACCATGCCCACTACATCATGTCCCTCAGTGCCACATCTAGACACATCTTGATCACTTCCAGCGATGGTGACCCCACCACCTCCCTGGGCATCCTGTTCCAGTGCAGCACCAGTCTTTCAGAAAATTTTTTCCTAATATCCAACCTGCACCTCCCCTGGCACAACTTGAAGCCATTCCCTGTTGTTCCGTCATCTTACTGCTTCTCTTCCATGCCCCAGCACAACTAATCTCTAGTACCAATGAGAGCCTCTCTATTCCACTAGAATGGAAGTAAAATCCAGCACTTCTTCTGGAACTCTGTAAGCTAAACGAAGTAAATGCACGGCCCCAGCACCAATCCAGTAAAAAGGCAGTAAGGGACTGATTCTGGTTTGTCTTTGACCTTCCTGTACTCTTCTCATAACTATCCAATCTCTGATTTATTTCTTTAATCTTTTCATCAAAACTCCACGCTGGAATAGAGAGGAACCAGAAAAAGTGTCCTTAAGCAGAGTAAATGAATAAACTAAAAATACTCCTGCCAAACATGCACAGGTGGAAAATAAGTCCAGCTCTCTTGAGGCCAGAGCAAAGCAGCACTTACGGACAGGTCACAGGGACAGCTGAAGTAATTACATTTTACATTGCTTTAGGTTTCATTTATGCTGTCAAAACTGTTTTGTCACACTGGATTTTTTAATGCATTTCAGATTTTGCTAATCCCTAAAAAATCTATATATCAGTCTAATCAGAGGATCGGGGGGCTCCTTGCTGTATCAAAAATATACTGCTCCATTAAGTCAATCTTTCATGTTGGCTTATAAGTCTTTGGAGACTTCCAATTTGTCAAAGGAAGGATTTTTTTTTCCTGTCCATGTAGTTGTTAAGCTTTTCTAACAATGAGTCTTAAAACATTAAGAAAGAGTAGACTTTAAAAAAAGTGATAGCCATTAAAAAGCCTGCATTGACCAAAACTTAGTACACAAGTGCCTGAAATCCCAAAAAGTTGTACTAAGAAAAGAAAATAAGACGAAAATGGTCATTGCAGACAAACTCTTGGTTCCTCCTCTTATGCTACATCAATCAGACAATTTATCTCAATTTTTACATTCTTCTCGGCCTATTCTTACCTGCATTATCATATATAGAATCATAGAACGGCCTGGGTTGGAAGGGACCCCAAGCATCATCAGGTTCCAACCCGCCGCCACAGGCAGGGCCACCAACCTCCAGATCAGGTACGAGATCAGGCTGCCCAGAGCCCCATCCAACCTGGCCTTGAATATATCAAGTCAGCTTCCATTCCCGACAGCCTCATGCCTACTCATCACTGTTCCACAGGAGCACCTTCATGCTTCCTTGTACAGTGCTGCTCAAGCATGGAAGGGATTCATTGTAAACAAAACAAATCCATTCTCCTATCAGCTTTGGAACCCCTCCCTTCAAGCTCTCTTCCACTCCAGTGACTCCAGAAACACTTAACTCTGACCAGGCAGCTCATGGCACCAAGCTGTAAGAGGGAGCACTCGGCAAACCTTTATAGAAAAGGGACATGAGTTTGGCAAGCAGCAGCAGATGGTGATCATCTCTTCCTCTTGAGTGCCCGCCACCACCACTCTTAACAACCGGAGCTTCCACAGTGGTGTTGCTCACATCCACACCTCTTAGGCTACCATATTCAAAATGAACCAGGTTAGTAAAGACAAACTAAAGTGCCACACGTGGATTGAAACCGCTTGGGCACTGCTCACATGAGCAGCCATCTTCTGCTGCAGGATCAGCAGCTCCAGCAGTGAGAAGGCGAGGACCAGGCTGTGAGCAGTGACATCCTGCAGTGCAGCTGAATAAAGCAGCATCCACCCAGAGCTGTAGCCCGGTAGGCCAGACCGTGAATACCAACTTGAGGAACAAGGATGGGGTGTGAGTGTCGTTGCCCAATAAAGCCCTCCGGCTACAAGCAGATGCTCAAACAGAGGAACGTACGCTGATATTTCTTGCCACTTTTTATGACTTACCCTCTTATGGGGAACAGTCAAAATCAGTTCTGGATTCTCCTGCTCTAGACATCATTGGAAAGAGGTAGCATTATTCCTCTTCTAGGGAAAATTGCAAGAATTGGAGGGCAACATGCAGAAGGCTGGAAACAGAGCGGAGGAGGGAAAGGGCTAAAGGAATGACTTTTCATAGCAGAGTTCTATTAAGATTAGAGACATATGGACGCTTACACCGATGATTTTTTAATATTTCCAAATTTTCACTATCATTTTGCTACATTCTTTTTTAAGCATGACTCTGCCCGGCAATCTGAGACTATGCTTTATAGTCCCATTATTTTCATTATTTTATGATAGTTCCTGCTCCTAGAGTAAGACCTGTCTGCCGTATGTATTTCTTGCTACACAAACAGCCTAGCCCCTCATGCTAGATGTTTGTAAAGCACCAAGAAACACGTAGGCCTGGTCTAGGATTATCTGGTTGAACCTGAGCACAGAAAATAAAAGAATGACAATACAATACTTATCATACTCAGGCACAAACTGCCTGATGATCAATCCACAGTGGAAGGGTTGGAACTAGATGGTTTTTAAAGGTCCCTTCCAACCTAAGCCATTCTGGGATTCTATGACCTACCCCAGATTTACCTCTTACACTTAACATCCCAAAGAGTTACTCTAACACAAGCACAAATTCATTAGTGCCAGTTCTAAGTGCTCTCCCTGTAAGCTCGGTGTATGGGTACAGATGCAGGATATACCCTACGGCAAATCCCAGCCCTGGGCTTGAGAACTCCAGCCCCAGATTCTTCCAAATGGGATTTCAACTACAAAGAGCTTCGGAAATCAGTGCTGGACAAGTATGATTAATGGCCAGTGAAATCAACACTAATACCCTCTGTTCAGTCATCAGCTCAGGTCCTCAAACAACAGAAAATCAGGAGAGGCTGCACGGCTGAAAGGACAGTCACGAGGAACTCACAGTCACAGTGGGTGAAATATTAGCCTCTCAGTCAACTCCTGGTAACTAAAATCCATTGAAAGCAGAATGATTAAAGTCCACCTGGTGGATTTGCAGGGCTTTGTGCTGATATGAGACTATTTAGTCACGAGAGGCAGCCTTTTGACATGATGCAGTTGACTGCCCGTGGCATTTGACACGCACCTAAGGAGTCTAAGTGGTTACTGCTATTAGCAAAGACTTGAAAAAAGACACTTGTCACATTAGGTCAGCTATCTCTTAACTTCATCCTGTGAAATGTCACCAGTACCCCCGGGCTTCTCATTTCTTATCAGTCTTTCAGATACACGCAGTTATTGTTTCAAGGCAGTACCAAATGGCCAGAGAGAGAAACAAAGAAGGAAGAGCACCAGTCCTTTATTTTCTCTTCCATAAATGAACATTTAAATCAGTTTATGAACTTTTAAAAATAGAACAGTGTTATTTGTGCAGTGTACTTTTACATGGAACTTTTGCCTGGGAGTTTCCCTCCAGCAGCAAGATGCCTGTTCAGCCTCTTTGCAGATGGGCAGCTGAAGGCTCCTGCTGCAGCGAAGCCAGCACTGAGACCAAAGGGTCAAGGTCCAAAGTTCCAACTCAAGGCTAGAGAGCTTCAACAAGCAGCAGCCCAAGGACATCTGTCAGGCTCCAGTGGTGAGCCAGGGGTAACAGCATTAGTGGGCTGGTGCTGTGCTTCACACACAAACTCACACACTGGGAATCCTCAAGAGCCATCCTGACTACACCCTCACCAAGTTCAATTTGTGTGTGACAGGCATCCTGTATCTGCATGGGTCATGCACATCGCATGCCTTGTTTTAAACAACCACCAACTTGCTCCCTTGCAGAACCAAACCCCGACAGAGGATTACATCCCACGTGCTCACCTATTACAAATCACTCATCTGACCAATAACAACGGCCAACAGCTCATTGTAAAGACATTGAGCGTAGCCACGTCTGTGAGCAGAATGCTAGTGTTCTGAGAACAGCATATTACTGTAAGACATTTCAAAAGCAAACCTTTCTGCCTCATTTAACGCCTAGAAAATCCAAAGCTTTGAATTCCTGCCTTGCCACAAACAGGCTGGACCTCTAAATTGCAAGGGGAGGAGGACGGAAGTGTGCAAAAATGGAAAGAAATACAGAAAAGGGAAACGTAGATGGAAGTCCCTTACAATATCTTGGTTGGACAAGCTAGTGTTTGACAGCTTGAATTTATGTGAACGTTAACAGGATTGATAAGTCAGGGTCTTGCTGACCTTGGTAATATTCCAGAAGTAATATTTTCACTAAGGTGAACTATTTCTGGACATTTCTCCAACACACTGAACAGAAACATGCTTTTTTTCCTGACACTAGAGTAAGCACAGCTCCTTGTTTCTGTTCTCTGTTAAATGCAAACAATATATTTGTATTGCAGCCAAGGTCATCTGAATTCTTGCCCTTTGGCAGAGACTCACCACGTTTTCCCTGTTAAATGCTTCAATAGATGGGGTCTTGCTTTCTCCTCCTTCAACAGGTTGTGTCCACTCCGCAGACCTCAACCAGCAAAGCCAGGCTGCTCCAAGGTGGGCTCCTGCCCAGAGGAGCCACCGTCTTCCTAACAAAACTTCCCTTCTTCCTTTTAGCTCGTTGTGTCCATGTGCTGCTTTCCTCACGCTGCAACCATCCACCAGCACTCCTGTCCAATTACAACCCTCCAAATGCAACTAACTTTTCTCGAGCTGTGAACGATTTCCTCAAGCTGGGCAGTAAAAGGGATGGAGTTCAAACCAAGATTTCCTGTAACGCGGAGCATCTATTTCATTCTTGAATGTTCTAACAAGCAAATGAATGCTGTTCCTCATCAGTATGATTAGCACCCAAAAGCACAAAGTACTGAGACCCTGAGGAACATGAATGCCTTTTCTTTTGCATTCTCAGGTGCTGAGGGGCACTCAGTCTATTGGCCTGACCATGTTCCACTGCCTGACAAATGACCAGCACACCCAGAAAATCCCTCTGAAAGCAGCTTTCCCCTGGTGTGAATCAGGGCAGCTCCCCAACCTGCAGTGACAATGATTTATAGCAGCCAAGAAATAGCAAATGGAGGCAGTTAACCTCATTTAATGAGCAACCACAAGAAAACATTGTGTGCAATCACCTCAAACGATCTATAACAACACAACCTGTATGCTCAAGAAAAAGATTTGCTCGATGATACCGCAGATGTATACATTTATACAAGGTAATTAAAAGATCACTACGGAAGCTGTATGGAACACATCTGTAATTACTGGCAATACTCTGCATGGCCTATGCCCTTCAGATGCATCTCTATCATAATCAGATGCAACTCTTCTCCTCTTCAAAGCGCACTGTAATTGGCCACTGATTTCCCTTTAAGCTCTTGTATCATGCAGCACTTTCAGCCTTCCACAACCACTGACTGCCCAGTGCTGGGGAGGAAAAGAGAAGACGGTGTGTTAACGAAATCATTACATTTGTGGAAAGACTCTGCACTGAGCATTTGTTCTCACTAACATCTGTAGAGCCCTGAGGGAGCTGCAACAGGGAGCTATGTTGGTTCTGGTCACATAGCTCAAGTCCTGACTTACAGCCAAGTCCCATAAAGCACTCCGGCGTACCCAGAGCAGCCACCATCGTCTACCTCACTGCCCTCCACTCAGACAAAACACTCCAGGCTCACGCATCCCTGAATCCTGATCCTACTCAAAACAATGTGCATTTAAGTTTTCTCCTGAGCAGTCTTAAAACCCTTCTTGCTCTCATTACAGGCATTGATAGGAAATGCAGTGAGCCTTTAAAGGTAGGAAACTCGATTCTACTGTCACCTGGTACATCCTAGTTTAGGACAGGACTCAAACAGCTGCAGCTGTTAAGGCTGATTATTTCCAAGTGCTATGTTGATCTCAGGCTGATTTTTTCAGTTATCACTAAGTCATCTGTAAACAAGGACAGAGAATGAAGCAACTTCACCATGCTCAGAAATAAACTGAATTTTTGCAAAAGAAGCAGTGTTATTGCTGGAGAAATCTGAATATGACTGAGTTATAAGACAAGACAATTACTTCAGTTGGAAATTAAATTTTCGGGCGTCTATGTCACCTCCAACATACACCCCATCCTAAGTCAACATATGAGGCGGATACGTCAAACAAATGAATTTGGGAAATACTGGAACTCAGGTTGTTGGGGCGAGTTCTGCTCTGTTGCATTGCAGTTTTCACCAGGACATGTTTTACGACAAGGTCACACATTTTTCCCCTGCAAGGTCGTTGCACTAAGTATAGGCAAAAGAAAGCCTAATTTCTCTCTCCCTCATTGTGAAGTTAGATGCAACTTCATTCTTTCTTTTATGTGAAGCTCTAAATAAATATTAGGAGGAAGACGCCATCATCTCTTGCCTCTTTTGCAAGGCTGAGCCACAGCTGGCTGTTTCACACTGCTCAAGTGCACAGCACCACATTTTGCTCATCTGCCCAAAGCTCTGCACATACGCACACTTTTCAAAAACACCAAGCGTGCACCCAGCAACCAAGGAGCAAGAATTCCTCCTCTTCAGTGGAAAGAGAAGGCAAAAGAAAGGAAAATCACACGCAGCCTGAATTAGCTCTGCATGTTGTGAGAGTCAGCCTACACAAAGTCAGACTGTTATCCCATAACCTAAGGGGTGGGGCTTTAGAAGACAAAAAAAAAAAAAAAAGATCAGTTCTGATCTTTTCAATGCTTAGCTGCTTGGGCAGGTACGTGTCTTCATGCATGCATGTATCAAGGAAAGAGAAGAGAAAGATTTCCAAAACCCAACTGCAGCCTTTGGACTACATAGTGTTCATGTGCTGCTAAGGCTGATGATGTGCCAGCACGAACCGGCTCATCAGATGGGCACAGGCTCTCTCTGTTCTTTCCTATGAAGGTGGCAGATAAAAGACAAGGCATTCAAGTAGCTGACAGGGTAACCTGTAAGTGCCTGTCCTGAGCAATCTACTTGTCAGCTTTCCTGGCTAAGAGAGGAGACGTGTGCCATAGCTGTCAGCTTTGTGTCATCTTTCCTCTCTGCCTTTCATCGTCCTTCATGCCATGAATGGAGGTTTTATTTGACTTTCTTTTTTTGGCCCAGCTCACAGGAGGAGCTCCTTTGTCCTGCTGCCCTAATGCATCTTGTGAGTGTGCAAACCCGGCCAGTTCCAGGAACAGCCAAAAGAAAAACAGGGCAGAAGACACGAGGAAGCCGTCATCGTTCAGCGGGCACACTGAGGCCTGGAGGTGTAACTGTGCACATAGTCTGGAGGTGAGCTAAGGCACAGCCCACCCTTTGGGGCACTGCGGGACACTGGGCACCGTTACAACGCAGCACAACGAGGACAGAGCTCTCCCACTGGGTGATTCCAGCGAGCACTTCATCAGAGCAAGAGTAAATCCCTGAGAAAACAAGGAATCTCAGAGCTGCTTTTATTTACCAGGGGCATCAATCACATCACAGATAACACTACCGTTCAAGCCCCATGTGGAAAAATCTCTGCACCTGGTCCACTCCTGTTCTTCTCCCCAGCAGAAGCCATCCAACCCCGGCACTCCTCTTGCTGGACATTCCTATGGGTACAATGAGCACTTCACTCTCTCCCTTTTTATGGGAAACAAAGGGCCAATTCCTCAACTAGCTTTCCACCTACCACAATCATCCAACAGAACACGTAGAACAGCTTACGAAAATCTCTGCCTTGGAGAAGGGAAGTCATTGAAAACAATAACCATGTCTTTAGGCAAAGGGCAACTCCTCAGTTGCCTGGAAACATCAATACACACCTGCACGTGTGTGGGAAGGAGACTGCAGCTCCTGTGTGATTTTAGAAAAGCCAAGATCAAAGACAAAAGTTGGGCTAGGGACAGGCACGAGCACATTTAATTTCAGAAAACAGGATAGCTATGGTCAGAGGACACAAGGAGAAGGGACGTTATCAGAAGTGCAATTCAGAAGGCATGGCACACAGGGAAACACAAGCATCAGCAACTGGAACTACAGCCTCCACAAGAGGCTATGGTATCACAAGCAGATGGATTTTATTGTCAAACAGATACTAATGAAGTGTTTCCATTGAGAAACGTCAACAACACTCTACTTTGATCAGGAATATTTCACCATTCCTGGATCAAAGCTTTTTTTTCCCCTCAAACTTTCTATTCCTTTCCTTTTACAGACATAGAACACCAGACACAAACCAGGTATATAAAAACTGACTCTTCATTCTGATTCAGAATGAAGACGACAACTGTGCAAACAGCCCTCCTCTCAGCACAGAGGCACACAGACACATCTTCCAACCAACAATTCTACCATTCTGTGATGGTAAATGGCAAAGTAAATACTGAAATGTTCTGAATGTTGCACTGGAACAGGCTGCCCAGAGAGGTGGTGGAAGCCCTGTCCCTGGAGACATTCAAGGTCAGGCTGGACCAAGCTCTGAGCAACTTGATCCAGCTGTAGATGTCCCTGTACAGTGGAAGGGAGTTGGACAAGATGACCTTTAAAGGTCCCTTCCTACTCGAAGGATTCTATGATTCTGTGAACAGAAATTCCAATTCCTGCTCATTTTTCCCTGCTGACTTCTGGGATGCAGCAGATAAAAGCACATTAAGCTCCCCTCTCTGTTCCAGATATCCACTAGCAAGCTGACATTTGTTTCAGTGTTAAGCAAGGAAAGCAGAACAGGCTCAGACTTCAGGTGTGGACAAACCACAAGAACAGAAAAAGAGCAAGTGAATGAGAGAAAGCATTTACAATGCAAAAAGCAAGCGTTCAGCTGGCAAACAGCTCTCAGTTTTCAGGAGCTAGCTGTCAAAGATGCAAGTTCCTGCATGCTGAGCTCCGGGCTTTTCTAAGCCACCCACTAGGGAGATAAATTTTTAGATAACTTAACATGACATTTGCTAGGTTCATGCTGGTCATTCTGCTTGGGTGTTCCAGCCCTCCTCTGCCTGCACGTGCTGTGGTTCCTGCTGGGTCAACTCTGCTGCTGGTTTTCATTGTGATTTGCACAGCAATGTCACCCCTTCACCCCTGCTGAATAGAAAAAAATACCACCATTGCCACCACCGGTGGTGCAGCTCCAAAGCTTGGATCACCTCTAATGCTGATAGTGATTTTTATAGTTTTTATTTCAGTTAAAAACAAAAAAAAAAAGAAAAAAAGAAAAAAAAAACAGGCACAAGCCATTTCCGGTAGTTACACAATTCATAACAGATTCTTCAGGAGGTCATTTAGGAAGCCTGAGTCTTGGACTGAAATCTTCAACAGCTCAAATTTACATGGCTTGCAAAAGCAAGTACGATCTGTAGAGCATCTGTATAAATGAATTTTCTTCACACAGTTTTATATTTCCATCAACTGTTTCCACAGAGAGCCAGACCTCAAGAAAAGATCTGTTGAGCTAAAGGCAATTGCAATTATTTAAACACACTAAGAGCACGTTGCTTGCTTTCTGCTTTCCAACAGCTCTCATTAGGAAAGAAAAATAAATTTTCGGAAGCAATGCAAGATTTGAAATCTTACTTTTGCAAGCAACACATACAACTAAAGCTTATGGAAAGAGCAATCTGTGAGCTTGAAAAAGTTGGGAAACTGTAAGAAAGCAAAATGAAAAGAGCATTTTGCCTACCTTCGATATAATTATGATTCCACTCTGCAAAATTTACAGTACTCAATCACCTCATCAGCTTATCCGGTCAGGGAAGTCAGGCACAGAGTCTGACCAACAAATAGGAAAGGTATTTTAGTTACCAAAGTGATCTCTGGAACTGGCTTTCAGAGATTCACCCACTGCCCCAGAGGAAGCCTGCTTACCAGGATGGTAAAGAAGCTCCAGAGTATTAATGTCTTCTAAACCACCTCAATTTCTAGAGGAAAAGTTCATCTGGGGGGAAAAAAAAATGCTGTTTTTGAAAATAACTTCATGGCACTCCTGCAGAAAGCATCGTTCTGGCTCTGGCTGGAAAGAAAATCTCTGAAAAGGGATGTTAAGGTCAAAGGTTTGACTGGCCTTTTTGTTTTGACAGCATGTAAAATATTGTTTTTACATAAAGAGTACTAATTATTGCTTATGTTTAGCAAAGTAAAAGATAATTCATAATCAAGAGAAAGTGAAACTTTGAAATATTAGAGCGTAAATGACTTTTACAGATGTGCTCACTATTTGCAACAAAGGTTATAGTTGGACCATTGCTGATAAGCGTAGAACACTCAGAAGATAACATAATCCTTCTTAATACATCGTTGTTCTTTGGCAAGAAAACAAACACACAGCGGTTTCATCACAGCGCTTGCATTTGATCAAGAGCACAATAATCTAATTCAAATCAACACCGTAATTAGAAAGTAATTGCTGTATAATCAGACATCAAACAGACAAATCACCCTGGGTGTTTCTAAGAAAATCACTTGGTGCCAGTTCAGTTCCACTCCAGTTGGAGCTTTTACTCAATAGCTGACAGTCCTGAGACTTCCTGAACCCCTTTCCCAATTCTTTCCTTACAGGGAGAGGGAAATGCAGAAACCCAGTGTCAGACAGCTCCTGACCCATGAGCTGGCATCATCACATGGCAGGACAGACCACAGCACATCACTGCTCTCTGCAATGGTATCAGACGTGCAAACGTGACAGCTTGAAGCCATCTTAACCCTACAGCCCAGATTCAGAGTGGAAGACTCCAGCACCATGCTGGGAAGCAAAAAATAGAGGCTAACAAGGGAAAAGGATTGAAGCCTTTTCCCACTCAATAAGAGATGTCCCTGTGGATTGACGGAAGCTTCAGCTTCCTAGCATCCTCTCCTCCACTCTGCTCTCTCAGGGTAGGTCTCATCACAAGTAAGTTTTTCATGGGATGAGTATGCAAAACCACCACTTCAACAGCTCCTTCCATTCCTTCTTCCTTTAAATAAAATGTCAGAAGGCAGCGAAATGTTTGCGTAAGCCAGCTTTTCTCTATGGTCTTATTCTTGAGATGAATACAAGCTCAGCCTGGAAGCCCTCTCCTCGCTTCCTATCGGGCTGTGTAACTCAATATTAACTCCAGTCAATTGTTACATACAAAGGGACAATTTTGTGAGAAGGTTCTTTTGTACTGTGCTTCAAATGGCCTTGTAATATCGTACCTTGCTCTCTGAAGAGCCTCAAAGCAAACTATTTCAAAGGCAGGAAGAGGTGAAGCTTTCCAATTACAGAGTCTGAGAGACGTGCAGCAAAGTATTAAAATAAATGATGTAGATTAATTATCAGAGAAGAGAGCGAGGCTGATAAACCATATTTAGTACACTGATCCTGAATGTTTGTTTTGCATTCTTTGAGCCTTTTAAGATGACAGGTTCTGATCAACTGCTTCCCTTAGAGGTTGGCAGCTTTCCTGCTCTAGTATTTAATTTCTTTTTGATGTTCTCAACTTTGTGTCAATGTACAAACTACTGTTAAGATATATAGCAGCGATTAAAATAATTCATCCATCTGGTTATAATTAAAGACCTAGTTAAACGTAATGACAACTTGATCTAGCAAAGCCAGCTCTCATCTTTAAACAGGGCTGCGTACATTCAAGAAATAACACTGTAAATGGGTGACAGACTATTGCAGCATGGCCATTAAATTCAAGTGAATTAATTAAACCTGTTTCATAAAAAACTCTTAATGACATTTACTGGCAAGACAAATAAGGCAGGAACTGCCAGGACCTGCAATTGCTCCCTACGGTAAGCCCTCGCTCCCAGAAGGCCCTGGCAGATCCCTCCATGCACTGCAGTGGATACTGCATCCTGGCAAAAGGGTTTTTATCAATGTGTTACCCCATAAAGGTATATGCTTGAGCAGCCACCACTGCTCTCTGTGAGATAGCAGAAGGGCTAACGTTAACCAGCCCTCACCCCACTGACCCCAATGGCAAACTCCAAATTTAAGTCAACACTGGCTGGCACCCAAACTAAGGAACGTCAACACAGGAGAGCACAAGTACATACACCTGACCGCTCTGAGCACCACAAACACTGATCTTCCCAAATAAACACTTGAGAGCATAAGAAAACACATCAGAAAACACATCAGAACTACAGAGCTAAGAAAAAACAGTTAATGAAATACAGCAAGGGCATTCCCAATAAGCTGGAAGAGCTGGCATCCCCCTTCCCAGCTCTGCCTACTGCTGGCAACAGGAAAGATGTTCTACGTACGTACTTACAAGAAATACTGTTGTGGCAGAAATAGCAGAGATTACATCCATCAGCCTGTGTCAGAGCGAGGATTGCTGCTGTCTTGAATAAGAGCAGGGTCATACTTGGAAGCTGAACAATATAAATAACTCACTTTGACTTTGCAGGAGTTTCTATAAATTGGAAAACGTTGTTCGGAGTTTATCCATTCCAAACACCTTTCAAGAATTCCAGCAAAGCACAAAACTGTAATTAATTAGTTTGGGTCCAAACCAACATTAACTTGATCTGAAGGGATTACTTCACTTTCACTTGAAATGTTTTAAAAAGACAATTTTGAAGCACAAGCTCCTCCCAGAAACGTTAAGATGTTGAGATCTGCTTGGTTTAGGTGTGGGCTGCTTGTTTTTGTCAGAACTACTAATGGGTTAAACTGGCACACATTTCTGAAACTGATACCATAGTTAAATCTGCAATTCTGTCAGAAAACCTTGTTTCCACCAAAAACTGCAAGTCAGAAGTTGGGAATATTTTTCAGTTTTCAACGCTCAGAGATTCCACCCCAATTCCATTTTATCCTTTTCAATGAAATCTAATTATAAAAATGTAGTCTTCACAGAAAAAAGACTTACAGGATCTTCTATGTTTATCTGTGTGATGCTATTTTAACAGGTGCCTGCAAGTGAAACCCTCTCTAATTCTCACCTTCAATTCTCGTTCCTGGCATACACCAAGATCTTGCTGAAAATTTCACTAGCGTTTAAAGCTTTCTCTTTTTCCCTCCTGCTTGAAAAAAAAAAAAAAATCCATACATAAAGCTCTAATTTCAGTTTGTATCTTGGCCTTCTGTTGTTCTTGTGTATTACTGACTGATTAGTCTGCAACACCTAATTGAGAAAGCCATTAACACACAGTAGCAGTGATCTTTATGCATAGTAACAAGTTGTTGATTCTACTCTTCATTTGCTTTCAAGTGTCTTGCCAATGGGTTTTATTGTAGCACAAGTCCCTCTCAGGCAGGTCTACTTCCTTCCTTTCTTTATGCACCTACTTATTTCCTTTGCTAGGGGACTGTGAACAACCTGTCACACTTTCTCTTCCTCAATAGATGCTCAAGTTTTCTCAAATCCATGCATCTCATCAGTTGCAACTCCCAGCGAAGTGCCTAATATTAGGAGAGGAAATTGGCAAACCAGGATCCTTCACTCTATGGACCATACTGTACATTTACAGTCATCTTCAGCACACACGCCTGTGTTTTTATGTCTGGTCTAGGTCCAGGAGCAGTGAAACAAAGGCAGCTGTTAACATTTCCAGCCAGCCAAGAGAAAAGCTGAAGAGTAAGAAATCTCCTGAGATGACCCAGGGTCATGAGATCTCCGGTTCGATAGCCAGACCGACTTTCAATGACCTGTCTGAGAGAACCAAAAACGTCTGGCTGCTTGTCAAAACTGAACACCCAATCCCATTGCTGAAGGAAACCCCTAATAAAAGATAGCCAAAGCAATATCAAAGGCAGAACATCTACGAGATATAAGCAATACGGTTGTTTTGGGAATAGCCTTTTCTACACTGCGTGCTCCGTGCTGCTTCATAATTGCATGCAGATACACCAGTTCCTGTTGTGCCCCAAACACAGTGTCACAGCACTTACTGCCTTGAACACACAACCTCAGTATCTCCTTTAGGACATCTCCTAATGGGCTAAAACCGATCCAAGACATCAAAATATTACAGGAGACACCAAAGGGATCAGGAGAGGAGAAGTGCCCATACAAGGACAGAGCAGTTCTTCCATCAACCCCACGCCTGCTTCTCTCTGCATTACAGCCACAACCTCCAGCCCCCAAAGTTACTTCATGCTATTGAACACAAGCAAGGATACCAAACTCCAGCTCCTAAACCCTTCTAGACCAGTTTTCCATACTCCTTACAAAGTACCATCATCATTCCCAGCAACACAAGCCTGTTTTAAGCAGTGTCCAACCTGCCAGCTTTATGTTTATGTTGCCTTTTTTCTGTTTTAATAAAAAATATTTTAACAATGAAAAACCATGAACAAATGCTCTAGGAACCTGACTCACTTCAGCCATTCAAGGTCCATCTGTTTTCCATTTACCTCACTATTCAAAACAAACCGTTTGAATTTGTAACTTTTAGTCCAAACAAAATGCTCTATATTTTGGGGCCAAGGTGGAGGGGAAAAAGCTGGCTCACCCTCAGCTGCTGCTCAGTTGACCAGCACAGAAGTCAGGGTTATGTACAGCAGCAAACAGGAACCTCAGTGAGCAGTAAGGCCTGTGGTCCATGCACTTCCCACTCTACATTCTTTTCCCTGGATGTGAGGGCCCACCACATATTTCCATTGCAAACTTTTCTCCACAGTTATTTTTCCCATCTCTCTGAGTCCAGCACTGCTCTGCTTAAGATGAAGTGACATCTAAATAACCTTAGGTTGTGTGGGACAACCAGAAATATTCCATCTGCTCATTTTTGATTAAAGCCAATTGAAACCAGTCATTAGGATTTATCAAACCCAAAGGGAATGGATATTTTCTGGAAGCTTCTTCATTGGTAGCCTTGACATAATTAAAAAAATGAATTACCCTTGGGAAGTAGAACGTACAATCCCATGACAACATCAGAGCATATGCCATTCTCCTAAAGATCTACTGAAGGAGATAGAAACCTACTGAAGAAGGACCCAACCCTGCCTGCAGCCAGGCTGTCCATGCAGCAAAGCTTGACGGATCTGTGGCACGTCCCAGCCCTCCCTACACACAGCACCATGGAGCTGCCCCAGGACACATGTGGGAGCCCGAGGAAGACAGGTCAACAGCATCCAGTGTCTGCCATCCTTACTCAGCGTGATGCCAGGGAACTGCCATCTGCAGCAACTCACCAACACCTCTGCCAGGCTCTGCCACTGAGGGAAATTCAGCTGGGCTTTTACCCTAACAGCCCTTCCTTAGTGCAATTCCCATCTCTTTCTTCATGCGACCTCCTCATCAAAATCTCCTTGGCACAACCCAAGTTTGTTTATTGCCTCAGGAAGAAAAAGCAAAGCGTAGAGGCAATTTGTTCTGTGGAGCATACATCATTTCTCCAGCCAATGCATGCATCTGGCCGGGGTCTCTTGGACTGCTTTACAGAGCAGTGGACAATGTCCAGATCTCCCTGCTCAGTGTCCCTGACAAGATGGCCATCAAAGCCTAGGTTAGGGGTCAGCCATCCAAAGCCATTAGCACTCCTAAGTGATTGATTAGCATCATGTGTGGTCTCAATCAAGAGCCAGTAATGAGCTGCGTTCATTAATCCCATTTATATGTTTGCATGGCCTAGTCTTGAATTTCGGGGACTAAAAAGGCTTTACACTGCGACTGGCATATTGCACTACCTGACAAGGACGAGGAAGTCACACAATGGATCGAGGATTTGCAGATTATTCTCTGTTTGGACAATTTGAGCCCAGGTATCTCTGAATATCAAGCAGACTGGCCTCACAGCGTCATCTCCACACCTTCAAGCAGCACCAAGCTGCACACTTTCTTCCACAGCTATGTATGGTAGTTTTGTCTGTACGTATTTTTCACATTTTCCTTGCAATTTTAAAATTGCTTTTTTGTACAGTTATATCCAATGTCACATCTACTCCAAGTTTCTCCTCCATTTCACTGCAAGTTCCTCTTCCTTTCCAGAACACTGCAAGTTTTCTGTAATTTTGAGTTTGATGGCTCTAATTTTTTTCCTACAGTCTCCAGTAAAAACCCATTCTGAATATTCCTCCTCCACTACACACACTCAATTGTCCTGTTTTCCTTAGGACATTCCCCTCTGATAGCTTTCTATGTGGAGCCCTCTCAGCAAGTGAGTTGGTTCCATGCCCGAAGCACAGACACCATTTTGGATGGGTCAGACTTCCACCACCTGCTGAGCCCTGTGCACGACCCCAGGCTCCTCCCACTAGCATTAAATCCACACTTTCCTGCTTCACCTCCCGTCCCTAAAGATCCCCTCAATGAATTACAAAGGGTGAAATTATGGCTCCATTGAAGTCAACGGGAACATTGCCACTGACTTCAATAAGACCAGAATTAACCTCAGCACTCAGAGTTCCAGCACAAGGCTCTGGGTTTCATGCAGAAAGATGAGAGATTATTTCAGCTTCACCACTTTTGAAAATAAGCCAGATTCTCAATGAGGGCACCTTCAACTTCTTTTCTCCTGTCAGAAGACGCTCATATTGATAAGCTCACTGACCAGAATGCTGGATCTCAAATCCTTTGCAAAATACATCACGTTTGAACCTCTCAAGTAGAAATCATACTATCTGAGAAGATGACTATGTTGGAAACTGCAGCCACTTAAAGTAAACAAAAAAAAAAAAAANTCTTCCAAGATGGATAGTTTGAAAGAGTTAAGTGGAGCTCTTTTATTTCCCTTTTTTTCTTCTAAGAGGGTATTAGTTGGTTAAAAATAGATCTGAATAATAAATGCCTTAAAGTGTTCCCAGGCCCCCTTTTGTAGAATTTTTTTTAGCATTTCATGTGGGGAAAAATTATGTACCAGTGAGAGGTAATGATATTTGGCCTCTCAACTGCAAAAGAACAGTAAGTGCTTTAAAGGTGACCAACAAATAATTGTTTAAGCAATTCAAAAGCTTTGCAGTTATGCACTGAAGCCTAAAATAAACAAGGTAAAGGATATGTTGGCCAAACAGTACATTTAAATACACCTTCATTTTTCTTTTGCAAATCCCTTAAACACCAGCCTCAAAGGTTCTCCTTCCGCATCGTGCCACAACAGATGTTGCACTGATGCTCTACACCACAGTGCCCTGCTGGAAGCAATCTCCTGGGGCAGGCAAACGCCACATTCAGCACTTAATATCCTCATTTCACATCCATAATCCAGGACAAGGTTTTCTTTATTTCTTCAAAGTTCTTCAAAGAAAAGACCACCTCTGCTGAACGCTTACTGACCAACAGCGCCGAGCTAAGAGATGCCAGGAGAACACCCAGCAGATGCCAAGAAGAAAGGGCACTCTCCAGCAAAGGCCCCACTAAGTGCTGTTCTGATAGTGGGAAGAACAAGAACCAAGCTCCTGGTAAGGCTGCCTCTCATGATCTCTAGAAAGGCAGGGTCAGGCAAATACTGATCCCCAAAAGACTCTCCTCCCCAGCCAAAGTTTCTCACAGGGCAAGAACGGAACTAGAAAGATGTAGAGTCAAGAAGAGTAAAACTGATAATGAGGAAAAAAAAAAGTGAGACAGAAGAGTTTGAGATCACTCTACAGGGAGACAACAAAAAAGGAGTCAGAATAAATCTTTTGAGAAGCATTTTCCATTGGGATTCAGTGACTCAGGAGACCACCCAGTGCAGGTTTTGTCTACTGCACTGCTTCTCTGAACACACAGGATAATCAATTAGTCATACTTCAGACAAATCCAGGCAATCGGTTATCAACACCGACAATCAGTTGCTGTCTTCACACCCATCTCCTGAATTAAGAGAGCTCAACGCTGAGAGCTGAACTTCACCTTGGCAGTCAAGAAGGGTCAACAGGGCCGAGAGCACAGCAGTTGTAGGTATGCACCAGGGCACAGTCTGGCTGTCTGACTTCAGGTCAACTGTTTTCTCTTCCTTCTCGCTTCTCCTAATTTAAACTGTTCCTGTATTTCATTTGCACAACAATTAAACAAAAACAGCAGTAAAATATGCTCAGTTGTACCAGCAATTGAGCAAGTTGTCCAGCCAAGTAAAACACTGAGAGGTCCTCTCTAAAGAAAGCAAGAGCAAAGCTATCATGAAGTTTGGGTTATCACGTTACGCTCATGCTCTCCTCCTTCTCTCAAAAAAACATCATGCACACTTGCCCAAGGCAGGGATGACATGAGGTGCAAATGTAGCCAAGTCACCGATCTCACTCTTCTCTCTCCTAGCTACTTCCTGTGCAAAGTGACAACAGAAAACCATCACGTCACATAAAACGCTTTCCCCCCTCCCAATTAATTTTATTATAGTCATCTTCAAAACAGAGTCATCTTCCAAAACATTCACCCAGAAGCGAGTTTCAAAGCTAACTTTGTCCTTTTAACAGGAACTGGGTGTGTGAATCCCCTCCAGGCAGCCCTGAGAATCTCAAACGCCACACTTTTCATTTGATGGTAAGCGTCTCAGGTTTTGCATCCCAAATAAATATTTTTAAACATACCTGCTCATTTCATTAATTCAGGGACACCAAAGAAATCATAGCTCCCCTGATCCTTAGGCCTCCACAGCAGCTGCTGCCTAACGCAGAGATTCATCAGATTGCACGAGGGCTACGTGCCCTCCATCTGGTTGGTCTGTCTACCAGTGATCTCTCTTGGGAAAAAGACCTGCAAGGCCCAGATTACAGCTATATTGTACCATATTAGCATAAATTTTAGATGCTGGAGGAAATTTAAAGAGTAGCGATGACTGAATGCTGCGTTTGTTGGCAAGCAAGCAAATGAGGTGGACAAAAAACTATATACAACCCTTTTTCAAATATAGGGGGGAAAAAGAGCGCTACTCAATACCACACAGACAAAAGGTCTTGACTGCAACATTACAGCAGTTTAATGAATGAATCCACATGAGAAATCACCATTTGCTGGTTTCTGTCTGGAAAAATACTCATCTCAGCCCCCCTCAGCACAATCTAGTTGGCTCTTCAAAACCTCCCGTGGTGAGGCCATGCTGTGGGCAGCACAAGCTCCCTGGCACCTCGGAAAAGAGCACTTGTATTCACTCATATCACTGACTTCGGAGTTCAAATAGTTGTTTTAACCTAAAGAATCACAAATAGCATTTACAAAAGGTGAGATTTTAGTATCTGCACAGGGCTTTTTGTTTGGTGGTTGGTTGGTTCATTGTTTTCCCCCCCCAGCCAACTGCAGCACCAACCCAAGTCAACGCACAGCTGCCCACAAGCTTTACATTCAGCAGTACCAAAACACCCCAGTACGTGTCACTAACCAACACACTCACTCAATACTGGAAGAAAAAGCAACTAAGTGGGCCCAGCTATTCAGTTCACACAGAACTGCAGTTTCGCTGCTTCGAAGGCATGCGGGAATCAGGAGGTACTCAGAATCACCAACTGCATCAGTCAAGGGACAGGAAGAAAAAATTAAGGCCTTGTAGACTACATGATAATAAAACTTCGATGCCTTTGCCCAAAGCCAAGAGCCTCAGTCATACAGCAGCTCAGGTATTACAGGTAGGTTTCAGCAAAAGAACAAATGCAATACAGAAAGGTTCAGAGCTTGGGTCTGGTTGCTCACCATCCCTTTCATCTCCCTCTCCCAGCCCCCTGCAGCTTTGCTCCCCAGCAGTCAGTCAGCAGCTCCGACAGCGGAACGACAGACCATCGACTCCACATCCAAGAAAGCTCAGCAGAGAATGCCAGAGAAATATCAATGCTCAGCCTAGGTAGTTTCAATTTTATCCTAAAACCACCAGTTTGAAGTTGAAAGAAACCTAGAAAATTACAGAGATGACTGAAAGGAAATTTCTTTGCTGTTTCCAACTAATTTGGGTGCGCCTCTGTGTTAGCATTTTAATTCTAATCAGCAAGTATCTTCCAGAAACAGATCTTTCATTCATCTGCATTTGCTGTGCTTTGGTTCTCATCACAAGGATGGCTCGGGGCACAAGAACTGAATTCTTTCTCACAAACCACCACACGTGCCCCAACTATTAAAGGATATTAAGGCAGTGGGCACAGACCGCATCTGCAGCAAAACCTGGAGCCACGTGCAGTGCAGCCTTCAGCTCCTCAGCATCATTTTTCTTTACAGATGCTCTTGATCTGTGCTGCATCCCTTAATGCAGACACAGCTTTTAAGGGTAAAAGACAAGCACGTTATAATTCAAACACCAGGAAACAAGCAGGGCAAGACCCTCTCCTCATGTGAATTTACATAAGGATTTTATAAGCTGAAGCCCCGAGTTCTGTTTGATTTTGTTTTTCTTCTCTAAACAGCCTTGCAGCTGGCTCTACTGATATCCAACAAGGACAGTCTACATTAACTTCAATTTTGTAACACTGAAAAGATGTAAAGACAACGATTAATTTAATAGGCATTCATCTCTCTAACTCATCTTCTAGGGGAGAAAGAAATAAAGTAAGGAATCTTCCATTTCTCTAAGTTGAGAGATTATTACAAACAGTTCTGAGCTGTGAAACCTATGAAGTGGTTCCCACAATTTATTTTGTTAGTCATGAGAATTCAAAGACTTCTAGCAGGACATGGTATAGAACCAAACAAGATTCATTTCTAAGACTTCACAGAATCAACAAGATTTGTAATTAAACTAAGCTACAATTAAAAATGGTAAAGGAAATAATTTTGGCTAATGAAGAGACAAAAGGGTAAGACATTCTTCTCCAGTTCAGCTCAGGTATCTCCAGTCCTGAGTGAAAGATGTTGGGACATCTATGGCATACAGAGAGTGCAGGCTGGCTGGCATTTAGAGGCAATTTTTATTCCACAGTGAAATTATTTTATGTTTAAAATAGCTACAAAACAATAGCTTTAAATACATGGTTTGTTAAGAGTATCACTTTTTTTGTCCTTATGTTTTGAACTCGCGTCTAACATCCTTGTTACTGACTATATCATTTGTGGTTTATTTTTCACCATTTCCTTACTCTAAGTTTTCCAACCTTTCCTTTGCATTCTGAAGCTTTCCCAGTGCCTTCATTTATTTCCCAGTGCCCTCATTTAATTGCATTCAGTAGCAATACGGCAGGAAACAGAGAAGCAGAATCAAGGTATCACAACTCCACAATATTAACAATCCTATTTTTAATTAGAAAGCAAAATACACTGTTTCAAATCTAACGAGAAGGCTATCTTTCATCACAGAGATGTTTCAATCAGGAAATGCAAACAAGATAACACTGACAACATTCAAATTTGCCCTATCTAGCTTTAGTTAGTATCATGCTTAACATGTTAGAAAAACTATTTGTACATGAATTATCACTGGTGGAATTAAACAAGTGCTACCCACTCGGGGTGCTTAAAGACAATTAAGATACCTGTCTGTAAAGGTCTTTCTACAGAATTATTTACAAGTTAGATATTTCACAGGCCTGAAACATGTATTCCTAGAGTAAGCTCTTTGTACTCTTTGACGGCACGTATCACTGAGGAAACATCTAAACTGAACTACTAAGAATTTGGAGAAGAAAGCTGAAACGGGACACTGACCTCTTAGGAAAACACAGAAGTAAAACAGAACATAAGGACGATGTTTACTCCCTATGAGTTTCCTGTCAACACTGTTTATTATTGAGCAATAAACACACTTGGATTGTAGAGATACATCTTTAGAAGAGGTATTAAGAACCAAACAGTGTCTGTAAATCTCCTGAGTGCTATTAACATTCAGACTGAAACAAGGTTCCCCACATAACACGCATTTGATCATCTAACAGGTCCGTGTCCAAAATGTTTCTGGCTGCAGATGTACAGCTAGCATCTGATTCTTCCACTTAGTTTGGCCAAAACGCTGAGATTTAGCCTTATTTCAACTAAACACATCCCAAGTTATTTTTACACGTGTCTCTCGGGTCTCATTTTCACTGAAGCAAATGTCTGTTGTGGTGATGTGCTGTAAATGTTTCTTTCTTCCATTTCCTCTCATTGATACTGCTTCACGGCATTATCTGATAAAAACGCTGTGGACACCCTCAGGCAAAATATAAACAAGTGGGACATCAAGAAATGCATCACCATATCCCTGTCCCACATCACTGTCCCCACATCCCATCCCAACAGCAATTGTGGGCGCTAAGCTGGTGACACTGAGATAGCCAGGACGAGATAACAGGGCTTCCTCAGCACAAAACGAGCTCCCACAAAACCTCAGCGCCTGTGCATGACCCAGCAGAGCCTCAAGCAGGGAATGGGCGAGGAAGTAATTCTCCAGGTTACTCATTCTGAGTCTTTAGGGCGATAGAATAAAAACATTTTGGTTTTCTTGTCAAAAGGTAAATTAGGGAGAAAATGCATTTCAGAATGAAACAAGTGTTTCACTACATTGATAGCTGGCAAGTTTCCCCCTCCCTGTTTGAGGAGGCTTTCTTACTTTCAGATTTATTTGTTGAAATTTAATTGAATCTGATCTCGGAAACCCAGTTAGAAACAAAGCCTAAACATTTCATGTAGAAAATACTGAAATGACAGCTTCCACTTCACTCATTTCTTCCAGGGTCGGAAACTTTGGCTCTAATTGTTTGCCAAGCCTGACAAGGTTGACTGCAAACAGTTTCAGTCGAACTGAGTCTGATTTCTCAGCAAATAAACTAGACGAGTGACTAGTTGTTTCGCCTATACGTAAAAATAACATCAGCTATTTCAGCAAACTTTTTGTCAATAGCTGATAAAATAGAACATGTGTGGAGACATGATGGGCACAGCCTTGCTTTGACAAGGGCCTTGGCCGTAGGGGGCTGCATGTGGAATGGTGCTGATGAGAAGAACAAATGCTTGTCAACCCCCCTCCAACACAGCATACTCGTGTGTCCCCTAAAGCCCATGGCACAGTCTGGGTTGGAGTCAGCCTCCCTCTGCCTGGCTCTGTGCTGATTTACATCAGCAGGGACCCTGGGCTCCTCACTATCTGTTACGAATATTGCTTCCAGTGCCCAGATAGGGCAGAAGTGGACTCTTCAAACCAGTTACATATGTAAGAATAGTATCTAGCAAGTGTGTGGATACAGCCAGCCTTCTCCCACTCCTCAGAAAGTCAATGTTCAGAGCAAGCCCCTCCTCTGACTTGTCATCACACGCTGCCTCACCGCTTGCCCTTTTGAGATTCCAGGCCTGACGGAAGGTGATGGGAACTGAACTTCAGCTCTCAAGAGCACCTGGCTTTGTTATCTCTAAGGGCTCAGGAAGATTTCAGGCACTATCACTCCGTGCCATGTCCTGACACTTGACTCACAAAGTGGCACTGGTGTTGGCCTACCTCCAAGGCTGCAGATAGTGACTGTCAGCAGCGAGGTGAAAATGAGTGGGAGTGAAACAGAAGAGACCCTACTGCTTCTTTTAGGAAAGCAGCATCTGAGATTGCTGAGGAGCCCTTTCTCTTCTGATCCCCAGCCATCGAGATCTTCTCTACAGAGACTCCAAGACGTTGAGCGCATACATGCTACAGCCACAGCAAAAAAAAAAAAAAATGGTCAATACTAAAAAACTGACTGTTTACATAACAACTTGGGTGCCAGAAAGACAGCAGGGTTTGGAGGTGCAGTACATTCTCCAAGAAATGGCAAAAGCAGGGAAGTTCCTCATTTTCCCTGTGCAGTTGGTCTGTTCTTCCATAAAATAAATATACGAGCAGATTTATTCTGTATTTACCATCCAGAATGAAGATACTCAGAGTCCATAACCCTAGAGTATAACAAATCACAGCTGATAATTTGATTTGTTTTGAATACACTTGAGCCAGAAGCTGTAGCTTAATGATAACAGCATGACATCTCTCTCAAAACAGATACCAGACTACTAAACTGATCTTCTCCCCATTGTTGATACTTGCCCGTGTTACGTGCATAAGACAGATGTAGGAATGCCCTAGGAAGGAGGGAGATACTGCTTTCAATGAGAAACCAGATAACAGCAAAGAAAGCAGCTGCTTTAGAGAAACTTCATTGCTTCTAAAGCATTCAGAACTGTAGAGGCATTTAGTGTTTGCTCTTTTATCAGTGCAGCTGCAAGTGATAATTCAACCTCCAAGTGGTCTGTGCTTTTGCTCCATCTGAATTGAAAAATGCCCTAACAAAAATCCGTGCTTTGTATCAGGATTATACGCTTGAAAAGAACAGAACAAATTGCATTTAGAATGATCAAAATGATCTACACTCTTTATCGTGTTGCTAGCAAAGGTTGATATATACAAGTCACACTTTACCACTATCTATACTACTGTCTGATGTGAGTGGAGTGATAGGGCTTTATCAAATTCCAAGACAGAATTACCCAAAGGAGTTCTCTTTATTATCTTCATTTCAAAAACAGTAGTTGCCAGTGTCACCCACAGCCAGCACTTCACTAGGCACCCTAAGCATCTTTATCATCTCAATACCCCAAAATAGAATGCACCTCCTGTATACCGATGCCTCCACAAGACTACAGTTGCAAATGCCATTTCTCCTGTACAAAAACCACTTTTGTGATGTACTGCACCACGAACCAGTTTCACTCCTGGTAACATCCCAGAGCCCTACAGAGCAGCCAGCAAGGCAGCAAGACCTTCATGTGGGAGACAGACTAAGGCCATGCCTCTCACACATTTAGGAACTTCACTCCCACTGAAGCTAAGCCTTTAACCTGTTTTTAATTAGATTTCACCTGTAGCAGTACCACTGTGCAAGTAGGAAAGAGCTCTCCTGCTGAAGAAAATCTACGTGCACAATGTAAGGTTGGTACTGTATCGCGTGATGTGGTTTTGAGCTCGCTGCCCACCCCAAGAAAACAGCCTCACCAGTGTTAGGTAATTGAGTCCCCAGAGAGACTCAGCAGGAAAAACATATCCATGGACACGCCTCCTGGATGCTCCCCGTTTCCCAAACAGCAATTTTCCCCAACAGAAATGTTGATTTAAACTATTCATGCTAACGTGAGTGCAGGATAAGGTTATGTGATTCTTGGAGCCACCACATCAGGTCGTGAATGATGTAGTAATGAAAATTCCTTGCTTGTTGCACAGCAAATAAAGACAGGATTGTGAAACCACTCGCTGCTGTGCCTAGCTCTGCACACACACGGGTAGATTCTCTGAAGAGCCCAGCACAGAGGATGAAGGAGGCTTTTGAACATCATCTCACAATCATTTCTCTAAGAATTACCAAGTACTGAGCACTTTGAAAATCTGGTTACGAAAGTGAGTCCTGATATTTGCATCCCTGTATCCAGGCACCTTAGGTGTTCACAGGAACTGAATTCTGTGCCAAGTACCTGTGCCCAGGGTCGCGAGTTACAAAAACCTCTTGGCAATTACTGTGGGGCACGAGGAAATATCTTCCCCACAGGCTGGCAAGCTTTAACTCTTCCAACCTCTGCACAGAGGTGAACCTAAAGAGGTTAGCAGATAACCTCAGCCTAACCCCTGGTCTTCCTGCTTAGCTACTGTACTGAAACCTCTCCTGCAGGAGGAACAGGGCCTGTGGGGGAACAAATTGGACTTTCTGAGCCTGTTTGCAGGAGTACAGCATCTTTATCTGCAGTTTCCATTACCTTTGCTTGGAACTGAAGGTGCCCAATAGATCTAACAGGGTCACCTTGTATGCAGATTATTTAGATTCTGCAGTTCCTCATACTGTCCAGAGCTTTTTTCAGGATGCCAGCATCTCTGATTGCCTTCATTTTCGGTGCTTGGTCTAGGTATAACCTCCTAAAATGTTTTTTTCTCCACAACACTGACACACATGCTGAACTCTAACTTTTGACTAGGTAGTTTTTGTACATGGAACACTCATTATTTTTCATATTAACCTTCAAAAAAAAAAAAGTCTTGAGTTTCAGCTTGGCCTTCAGAGATGTCTAAAAGCTTCCAGGGAGGGAGGGCGCATTTTTTTTAATGGAAGCACTAGAAAGGATTGGGCTTCCCCCCCCTCTCCTGGCTTAACTGACCCCAGACTCTAACCTTAGCCAAGCTGATAATTGAGAAAGTAAACTAACTGGCATGTATGTCCACAACCTGCCCTGCCTCAACTTCACTGACCCAATATTATCGCACTGCACCTCTTTTTCCCCCCACATACTTTCTCAAAATTCAGTTCAATGAATCAAAGATGCTCACAGCCAGTATCATCTGCCACATTCAGGCACAGCAAAAACCAGCCTGATGTCTGCACAGTGGTTTTAGAGCATCCGTTGTCTTTGCTAAAAAGCATTTTCATAACAAAAGTCAAGAAATAACAATTTCAAGAAGTTCCTGAAACCTCTAAGTCCCTTAAGTTGTAAGCTCAAGGAAGGAAACGCCTTTGTGACAGCACAGCTGTAGATTAAAAAGATTCCCAGGGCCTCCAAGCTATTCTGACTCTTGGTCTTTAGAATTATATGAATATAGGCTTAAGACCACCCAAACTCCTTTTTTCCACCCCTTCTTTTTTTTGTGAAGCAGAGAGAGCACTCACACAGGCACGTGAAAAAGAGACCATTACCCCTACGCCGAACAACTGTAATCTTACAGTCACAAAGACTGGACAGGCAGCATCGACCTGCGACAGCAGCTGTATTTACATTACAGGCTGAGGGAAAAAGCACGCTAACGGGGATGGTAAATGTGCTGCATGATGCTGTGGCCTTTGCTGAGATGCTTTAACCCGTGCATGCAAAATGCTGTTGCAGGAACTCCAACTCCCTTCCAAAGCACGCCCAGGGGAAGCTACTTGTGTCTCTTGCTTAGTAAGGATGCAGCAGATTTTGCACCTACACCTCACTCGCTACCAGGAAACATGAACAACGTAGTGGAACGTGTTCTTCTGGAGAGCCCACGTTTGTCTGAGTTTAGACAACCCTTGTGACCTCTGATTTTTTTTGGGATCACTGGCATAACTGATATGCTGCAAAGAAACAGGACAGCAGCACAGAAGGACAGAAAATAAGAGCTCAAAAACCCCAATTCATTCATAAAAGCTAAAAAAAAGCTAGTCTCTTTACTTAGCAGAGATGGAGCTAGAAATATTTCAAACACCGCAATGTAGTACCTTACACAAAATCGTCGTCTTAGGCAGTCCTGGGAGAGAGAGAAGGGGAAGCTCCTCTGAAGACGACTCAGAGCTGGAGCACCCAGCTACCCACTGATGGGACAGCGAGCACGGGGACCCAACAGGGCACCTGAGAGCCTCTTCCACAGCTGGGCTGAAAGCAGCCCGCTGGTACCGGGCCTGTTCCACTCTGAAATTCATTATACAACCGTTCAACAATATTTGTTTTCTAATTGATTTAGGCTTTCTTAGCCTGATCTCACAATACAGAATCTAAATAAGGAGAAACGATTTTTCGCTTTTTCAGCAGGAAAAAGTCGTGACATTGCTCTGTTTCTCACACTGTGCCTTAACTGTGCAGGTCCCAAGAAGATGAGTTGTTCTTCCTTCACACCATCAGCTCTTGGATAGCTAAGGAAAATAGCTCCTGCCTCCAAGAACACAGGTTGGCTGGGAAATCAAACTGAAACCAGCAATTCTATTTGCAGCAGTACAGTCAGCTAAAATAATAATCACCAGTGTTGTTACTTATACTGCAGTTCACTTCAGGTATCAAGCAGCGCACAGCCCTGTTATGCAGGCACACTGAAGGGAAAGGAAACAGCCACTGCAGGTGTATAGAAATCATACCTGGCCAGAACCTTCAGGTGCTGAAGCTTTAAGCATATGCACATGTCCCACAGATGGCCACCACCACTCAGGTCACCTGGCACCTGAGGGTGTTTCCCTCTGAGCACGCCATACAGCTATCCTTGGAAGCCCCTGGGAAAGAGGGCAGTTACTCCAAAATGCTACGAAAGCTCATTTCTGCTCACTCAAATAGGAACACAGACTTTTTTCATAAGTGGAAGATGTTCACGTTTTTGAATATTGAAGGAAACCTTTTGCTAATGATGCAAATATGCCCTCTCACACTCCCTTGCATGTTCCAGTGCTTCACAATCCAACATCTTATTTTCTTCGAAAATAATACAGAATATATTGCTTATTCACTAAATTCTTAGGCAAAAATTCAAATATTTGTTAGTGCAAAATTTGAGGTTTTGGCTAACATCATTTGTTTCTCTGATGTATGGAAAAATGTGTCGTCCTCATTGGTCCAGGAGCTTTATACTGCTTCTGAGACACTTCAGGTAAGTCTCACAGAGCCAGCTATGCACCATGCTCTCACACACACAGTTCAAGGAACAAAATCCTGCCACGTCTGCCCATCGTCCACAGCACTCACCTCAAAGAACCTGTGGAAGATTTTCCCCTCATTCAACAGCATACAGCTCCACTGCACTGCTGCTGCTACATAATCAAACTGTGCAACTCCAGTAAAAATAAAACAGAAGCACAAGTTAAAACGACAGTAACGATACACAAGCTCAAGGGCCAAATTCTGGTTTCTACATGGATTAGTATTAGCAAGTGCCACCAAGTCAGCGTATGCTGATTCACAACAGCCCTTGGGGTTGGACTCGATCTCTCGAGGTCCCTTCCAATTCCTACAATTCTGTGATTCCTCCCATCCATTCTCCTCACATGAGAAGTTGCCAATGCAGAAGAGAGCAAGAAAATCGAAGCCAGCACCTGGACCATCCAACAATAAAAGCAGTCTCCCAGCAAGGCTCTACCCATCTTCATTCACAGAAACACTGCCCACAGTCTGTATGCTCAGAAAGAGCTTAAAGAGGGGGAACAGGGTGCAGCTCTATCACTGATGTAGGTAAACCCATTGCCCCTACTGCTAGAAAGAACCATTTCAGGGACTCCTTTCCATGACACTGGGAATTCCTGCAAATTTCCCATTTCTGACGTGCTGCCCCTGTGTGAAATATCTACCGTGTTTGCAAAGAAGTTATTATGAATGACTAACCAGCCATGCATATACTTCAAGAAAACCTGGAAACAACCTTGTTGGTTTTGGAAATGCACACACCAAGTTCAGGGTAAGCTGGCAAGGAAGAATTACTGTGGAGCTACTTGAAAACAGAGGGTCTGTAGTGCCACCTACTGCTTCACTCCTGATTTTAATTTCTGACTTAGAAAAAGTACCCCCTTGGAGCAGACCCAAGCTCAGAGAGTCACCCCCAACCAGACAATTCACACCAGGTCCCTCAAAGAAAGGTGCAAAGAACACTGCCATAGAACAAATAAGAGCTAATCCCATCTTTGCAGCATGAAATGCACCAGCCCTTCAAAAGGTGCTGTTAATTTTTGCTATAGTTATGCTGAATATTCCTGTTATGCATACCAGTACTAAAGCTGAGTCAGACTCACATCTCCTTGGCTTCACCACGGATCAGCAGCAATAAGTTCCAAAGTTGTACGTTGCATGGAAGTGTGGTTATTTATTTTTTTTGCATAATTTAACCTTCCAACATAATTAAAAGCCCTTCTGGTCTTCTGCTGAAGATGACAGAGGACACTCTGCTGACCCCCAGTCTGCTAGCCAGTTATGACTGTGTCACCTGTCACTGGGTTCACAGCTCCCCAGCCATTCGCGCAGAATTTAAAAAGCAATTAAGAAATATAAAAGCAAGCCCCTTTGGGGCTTATTTTGAACCTCCTGGTCAGATATGGCTGTTCCTTGAATACATCTCAGTTTTCCCAAACACAAATTCACAAAATATAGATGATACCACAAAGAAAATGAATACTCCTTTTGGATTACAAATCATAGACCAGAAAACAAAATATCTAAAAATGAGCCTTCACAAATTGATTCAGTAAAATAATAATAATACTCAAAGAAGAGACAAGATACTTGAAAGAAGTTTTGAAGAATGAGTTCTGCAGTATTCAAAAACAAGGTTTGTGGTTACCTGTTTTTAAAACAATTTGTTTTAAATGTAAATTCACATCAAGAAATAAACACTTTGAAACAATTTAAAGAAAATGTTTTGCTTGCCTTAAGCTATTTTTACTCTTTTTTTTTCCCTCAAAACACGAAAATATCAATTAATGGGGGGAAGAAATAGACCCTTTTTCTAAAAAAAAAAAA